>OZ024740.1:141743043-141763043 GCA_964016885.1 Eledone cirrhosa | reverse complement strand
TTGCAATTTATGTTTTTGGTGTTTTATTTTTATATTTCTAACACATGTGCAATATTTTAACATGAGCGATCCTTTGCGTATGCGTACACGTTGCCATGGCTTCCCAATTAATTGGAAAATATCTGAAAAGAGGGGAAAAAACTATTTTATACTAGCAGTGGTACCCGGCGTTGCACGGGATAAGGTATTTTGGAACGCGGGCCGCCAATAGACCTAAAAACTGCATGCCTGGACAATATGTAAAGAAAATAAACTGAATACTCTGATGGCTGGATAATCTTTAAGATTTTCCTCGTTGAAGCAGGAAAAATGCAGGGGATCAAGAAAATGAATTTTTTTTATGTGCATAATATGCCTTGAAATTTAGGGAAAATCGGCTAGACGTAACGCCTCCAAAAAGCCCTAAGAAGCTGAAAAAATGAAGTTTGGATTTTCTTTGCCTACGGTATGAAGAAGAGACTGACTAATACATAGTTACAATTTCAAGGAAATCGGTCTGACGTAACGCCTCAAAAAACCCCTAAAAATGTTAAACAATGCAGTTTTTCACCTAATGCGGGCCCTAGGAGATAAAAAAAAAAGTTGAATTTGTTATGTCCATATCACTCCCTGAAACATAAGTAATACACATGTAAAGTTTGAAAAAAATCGGTTGGGTACTTCTCGAGTTTTAGGGATTCAAACTCACACACACACACACACACACATCCTCAAGGAAGTGACGTAATGCAGACATACAGACATACAGACATACAGACATACAGACAGATATTATAAGGGCGCGACGTTAAAAGTATGTATCTATCTAAAAAGAGAAAGACTAAGAATTATAGAGCGAGATCGCTAAATCCCCTAATGTGGTCCCTGGGGCATAGAAAATTTAAATTCTTTTTGCTCAGAACACTCCCTGAAACATAAATATTACATGTGTAAAGTTTGAAAACAGTCGGTTGGGTGGTTCTCGAGTTTTAGGGATTCGAACTCACACACACACAGACAGACATCCTCAGTTTTATATATTAGATAAATCATTTCGGGAATATTTCCACGTAAAACATCTTCCTATATCTATATGATAAGGACCTTATGATTTTTTCATTAAGCTAAATTATGTATTTCATTTAAACCAAATGTCTAGTGAAATACGCTGCCTATGATCTTATAGTTTTGAAATTAATCAAGCATTTGTAGTGGCTTAACTTTCTCATTATTAAGTAGGTGTTTGTAACATAACAAAAATGTCTACTGATATTATGATGGAAGGTTCTGTTGATAAATAAATAACTTGTATCGTAAAATCACATGTATTTTCGGGCGGTGTGGTATCACAAGCGCTAATTTCTCTAATATATACGAGCTGTGTTGCTAGGCGTTTGAGTTTGAGTTTGAGCCCTGAATTAAAAAAAACACTTGAGTTGGTCTCTCCCTCTCTCTCTCTCTATATATATATATATATATATATATATATATATATATATATATATATATATATATATATATATATATATATATATTGTTATACTTTGGGAGGGTCATGTTGCCAATAAGAAACACACGCACCAGTTGCTTTCACTTCAATTTATTATAAATTAAATTTATAAATTTAGGAATTTATAAATTTCCGGTTGGTTGGTTGGTTCCACAACCAGACGATTGTTCATATATTGTCAAAGTTCTTTCGTCACACATTCTGTGACCTCTTCAGTGACTGGGAATTCTTTTCTTTGTTTTGGGGCCTCTCCTTTGTTCTGTCCTACGCCATCTTGTTTTTGTGTGTGTTGTGTGTTTAGTTTACGCATGTGTTACATCCGGGTGTCTGTGTGTGTTTATATTTGTTTATTTATTTGTTTATTTACATGTTACTGGTTGTTTGTTCGTTCTATGTGTGTGTGTTTTCATTTTGTCCTTAATTGTAAGTTGTGATGTTGCTATTCCATTCGTGTTTTCTATTTAATTTTGGTTGGAGTTCATTTATGTTTATTGCCTCTGTGATTTGTCTAAACATTGCGTCTTTTCTCTGTGTAGATTCTATTTTTATTTCTATGTTCTCTAATTTACCCTTATGTTCTATTTTAGCATGTTGGTAGAGTACAGATGATTCTTTACTATCTTGAAGCTCTCGCCGGTGTTCATTTATCCGTTCTCCTATACTACGAGCTGTCTCACCTATGTACACTATATTCTTATCTCTACATTGTCCTTCAGTACATCTTATGCTATATACTACATTTCTAGTTTTACAGTTAATATGGGGGCTTAGTTTACAGATTATACATTTCTTATCTATACAGGGAGGTCTTTGAAAAGGGTATGTATTGCTAATATGTTTTCAGATAAAGAATCTTGCTAAACAAATTCAGAAACGAAATATATATATATATATGTATATATATATATATATATATATATATATATATATATATATATATATATAAGTTTATCCCGGGTTCAATCGGGGGTAACCACAGTAAGTAAGGTACTCAATACAAAGCAGAGTGTAAATATTTAATATAGAAAGGCTTCTACAGGACTAGAACTGTTTCATTCGGGCTCCCAAATGAAACAGTTCTAGTCCTGTTGAAGCCTTTCTATATTATATATATATATATAAACATAACACTTTCATCTTCGTCTTTTGGCTAAGATCAAAGTGTTTCCCATATAAATGGCATAATGTTTTTTTATCGAAATGTTTTCGGAATTCTACGTTTTGAACTAAGAGATGAACGATTCTGTAAAAAAAAAAAAAGAATTCCCCAGCTGCTTTTTCAGGAACATTTTCATTTTTTTGGTCGCTATTTCTAGTTTATGAAGAGAACTGTGTTAGTTCGTAGGAAATAGAAGAAGCGCTGCCGTTCATCGAACTCACGAACTTACGATCGTAGTCCGAACTCCCTAAACAACTAAAACACGTATACACGTCCGTGTACACACACATACTCATATACATACATTGTTCAGGAAAATTTAAAAAAACATGTCATCAAACTTCCCTTCTATTTTGGGCGATGGAGCAAAAGAGAAAAGGGGCAGAGTGAGTGTGTGAGAGAGAGGGGGAGAAGGGGAGGAGAGAGAGAGAGGGAGAATGGGAGAGGAAGAGAGAGAGTGAGCGAGGGGTAGAGAGAGAGAAAGAAAGACAGAATGACGAGTTTACATTCTCAAGAGATATCAACTAAATCAAATAAGTTATTATTCTGCAAACATAATTTTTAGCTGTTTGTGGCCGTTTATCTCACTCTAGTGAGATAAACAAATGAAATATTTTCATTTATCATTCTGGCTCAAATTCTAAATTTCTTGTCCGTAAACATTAGATTTTTAACTGTGGCGCTTTCTTCTGTAGATATTTATCGATTTTGTTATTTTGCTTTGTTGCTTTTGTTTTTGTTTTTTCCACTAGTTGATCTATGTTACTATCTTCACCATTTGATTAGCATTTTAGATCTAGGTTTTAATATATATTTTGTTGTTGTTAATGGTGGTGGTGGTGGTGGTGGTTGTGGTGATGGTGGTGATGGTGGTGTTGGTGGCAGTGTTGTTGATGTTGTAGTTGTTGTTGTTGTTGTTCGTGGTAGTGATGATGGTGATGGAATTCTTGTTGTTGCTACCAGTGGTGGTGGTCTGCTGTCAATTATAGCGTTGTTGTTGCAGTTATTGTTGTTTAGACCTATGATCGAACCCTTTCCAGCCATGAAGAGCTTTTTTTCGGACACTGCGTAGATGGGACTAAATTGTGTGTCTTTCCTCTTTTAATAAAGTAATGTGTAATTTTTTTTTATATTTCCAATTTGTAGAGGAGAACGGCATCTTAGATGCACACTGGGTTGTGTTGGGCTAGCCGATGGAGACCAACAGTCTGACAAGTACCAGCTGGAATTTTCGAATGTGCCAATGGGGACATGATTCACCCCATCTGGTCATCTATATCGTTTCTAGATAGGGTATTCCTTATTTCAGTAGAAAGACATTTAAAATAGTCGGTTACACAGACCACAAATGTGGGGTCTGTACGGCCGGCCTAAATGGCCTTCGTAGAGAGTGACACGGTTACTAGAAGCTGAGCGCGTCTTTGCCGACGCTCAAAGCTTATAGAGACTGGATTAGCCGATTAGTTAAGAGGACAATCGTCAACAACACTGAAAAGTACGATTAGGTTTAGTAAGGGGATAGCGATAGAGAAAACTATATTAGAGGGAGAGCTAGTTACAAAGCTTTTAGTAAAGACATCACGACTGACGTGCTTGCGGTGAGATTGGCCATCGACCAATTTTTCAACAGGAAGTGTTGCCTTCCAGTTTTATTTTATTTATTTCGCCCTTCTATACTTTCATATTTGATGCCATTGTAGTAGATTTTCTGGTTTTCTTCTTCTTCTGGTAGTATCGGTAGAAGGTCGGCTGCCATGATTTGCATCATAGAGTTACGGCCCTTTATGATCTGAGTTCAAATCCCACCGAAGTTAACTTTGCCTTTCATCCTTACGAGGTCGATAAAATAAAATACCTGTAATGCACTTGGATAACTGCTGGTTTTGTGTCAAAAGTAGAAACAATTATTATTATTATTATTTTCATAAGGGCGATGGATTGGCAGTATCGGTAGAGGGTCGGACGCCATGCTTTGACGCATTGAGTTACGGCCCTTGAGTTCAAATCCCGCCGAGGTCAACTTTGCCTTTCATTCGTACGGGGTCGATAAAATAAAGTACCAGTGATGTACTGGGTAATTGCTGGCCTTGTGCCAAAAGTAGAAACAATTATTATTATTATTATTTGGAGACTGGAATGTCTTCAAGCACTCACAGGCCTCAGCCAATCAAGCAGTACGATCGGGGGAATCACTAGCTCAGCGTTCTGTAAAGGGCTAGTGGAGGGTAAGAGCGATGACGTCTTTGGAGAGACTCTGGGCGTTAATGAAAATCAACTAGCCACATTTTTCCAGAGGACTTTCGGATCAGGGCCCATGGAGAATTTCCAGAAATCCCTGGCCTGGCAGTGCTATCGAGGAGATTTGACAGTTAGAGATAAACTCTACAGGCATGGACGTACCGTCAGTCGGGCCTGTCCGATATGCACGGAGGACGACGAAACCGTGCTGCACGCACGCACTTTTCGAGTGTCCGAGTAATGTAGACCTGTGGGTTTATATCGAGAACCTGCTGTTGCATTGTGAAAATCTCCCCACCATCTTCCTTTCGAAAAGAAGGACAGGCAGGGTGGAGAGGAAAGTGCTGTCTTCGAACTAGTTTGTTGAAAGGTGGGTGAGAGTGGTGGGCATAGTCCGTGGGCCGGCATTGATCATACGCTTGTAGATTGGAGGAGAACAACTGGGAGAGGGAATTTTGCTCTAGCGGACACGGTGACCGTGGCTTTTTGTAGGGTTTCTCCACAAGTGACCATTGGAGTCTCCTCACCTTTGGAGAATTGGTTGTTTGTTTTGTTTTTTAATGTTTATTTTTCTTAGAGTCTGTTATAAATTTTATAGTTTCGTTAAGATGCGTGGGTTACCTATCACGATGCGTGGCCTACTGCTTAGAGTGTGAGATTTAGGATCATAAGACCGTGGGTTTGATTCCTGGACATAGTGGTATGTTGTGTTTTGGGGTGTTTCCATGACAGAGGTCCTACTATGCCGCATTTTCTAGTGGCAGAAAGCGGAAGCTGAAAACGAAAACTCAACAAATACAAGAAACTTACTTCATCCCGACTCTCCATCAATTCTACCAATCCACTTCTTTAGATTGGTACT
Organism: Eledone cirrhosa; assembly: GCA_964016885.1. Taxonomy (NCBI): domain Eukaryota; kingdom Metazoa; phylum Mollusca; class Cephalopoda; order Octopoda; family Eledonidae; genus Eledone; species Eledone cirrhosa. The sequence goes on along the minus strand of OZ024740.1, from coordinate 141,757,295 downwards.
TTATTTATCAACCACCAAAACAGTGAAGGTGTCTAACCTAATGGTTCTATGCATGATCATAAAGTCGGGAATTCGTTTCCTGGACTGGATGAGGCGTTATGTTCTTGAGAAAGACATCATTTTGGGTTGCTTTTCATTATAAGACTTGGGTTACCTATCATGAAAACACTCCAGAAACCTCCTATGAGATGCAACCCCACAAGAGGTTAGCTAAACCTGCATAGATGTGAGCTATAAATTTTCAGATATAACTGGGCAGTTAAGGACTAGCCCCCGCAATCATAAGGCCACGACATTTATCCATCTGTGTGACTATTTTTATTTTCAGGTTTCCCCAGTATTCTTTTGAGCCATATGTCTCAATATACTCATCCCTATTTGTTCTTAATGTATTTCTCAGTATATTTCAGATTGCTGTGGCTATCACATCATCTCATCGCATAGTAGAATTAAGAAAACATTATTTTACAGTTGGTAGCAATTAGATATAGATAGTTACATAAATATGTAATATATATAGAGAGAGAGAGAAAGAGGGTGGCGAGAAAGACATAATTAAACAAATAAACAGACATACTGATAAATGAAGGGATAGGCAGACGGAGTAACAGAGAGGCAAATAGATAGATAGATAGATAGATAGATAGATAGATAGATAGATAGATAGATAGATAGATAGATAGATAGATAGATAGATAGATAGATAAATTTCTATTTATTGCCACGAGGGCACAAAAGAAGGGGACAAATACAGGGGGGGGTACACAAAAGAACGAGTAAAAAACAAATAACAAATATAAAATTGACAATAAAGTCCTCAATAGGGAGGAGGCGTTGTTGGGGGTCGCACACACCCCCGAAAAAGTTTCCTCGTCGCCACGCACCTGGGACAGATCTTTTTCGAGGGGTCCCTACCCGGGCGCCCGTGTCTGTAGAGCTTTTCTCGAACGGGCAGAGCACCTCGGTAGCACTGCCAAGCCAGGGACCTCTGGAAGTTGTCCATAGGTCCCGCGCTAAATGTCCTACCGAATAGGCTGGCCAGTTCGTCTTCCTCCATGCCTAGGGCTTCTCCGAGGGCGTCGTCGCACCTGCTGCGCACCAGCCCTCTATAGAATGTCGAGGTGGAGTCTCCACTGATACCCGGGGCCACCTGCCAGGGTTGGGGTATTTGGAGTTGTGTGGGTGTCTAAGGAGGGGGTGGGTAACCTTTTGTTGTTTTTGTGGTGGTGGTGTTGGTTGTTTTCGTTGTTGTGTGGTGTTGGTTGTTTTCGTTGTTGTTGTGGTGTTTGTAGCAGTGTTTTTTGCTGTTGTTAGTAGAGGGCAGGCAGTCCTCAGGTGACCTCTGCCAGCGCAGTGGTAACATGAGGCCCTCCTGCCTTCCACCGTAATATTAATGAAAGTTCGATCATCCAGTAGTACTCGGTCGGGTATTCCTGCGATTCTCTCTGGTGTCATCTGTATGAGAACCTCCAGACTTTTTCCTCCGAACAGTCCACTGGTGGACTCACCTGCTGATACTAGAATGTCCTTTTCTAGGTCCGTGAATCCTGTCAGGACCGACCAGATGTTTACTTCTGGTGTTCAGCTCCACATTCTTAATCTTTGCGTTCTTCTTCCCATATATGTGGGGAAGAAGGTGTATTGTGGTGAGACTATAGGTGCCACCGAGCATTTTCGAGCCAGCATTTGGTCCTTCATTCTGAGCATAATGCTGGCATAAATCTTTCCTCTTTCAATAAAGAGTATGTCCTTTATAATGTCTTTCAGAACCAGCTCAATTTGACTTTCTGTCAATTGAGTTGGTTTTCTTATTGCGTTGGATATAGTCCTGAAAGTTATAGTATTCCTATATGCCTGTTGACGTACTTCTTCTGGGGAGTTTATCATAAAAGAACCATCCTCCCCAAAAGATACGTATTTTCTGGCATTAAATAAGTTTTGCTTAGCGTTAGTAATGTCTATGGGTTTGTATTCTATCGTTTTTTTACTGTTTGGGCAAAATAAATGCTGCTGTTTTTGTTGTTTTCGTTTCGTTCATTGTTGTTTGTTGTTGCAATGTTGTTGGTTTTATTAATTCCATTTGTTGTGGTATTGTTTTCCATGTTATCTTTTTCTAAATTTGTGTTTTCACTCAAATTAACAGACATTTTCAGTGTGTTTTTTTTCATTCGAGAGGAGGGAGTAGTTCAACAGTTTGAATTGTTGTTCCCTCTTTCTCGCTTTTTTTGGTGGGCTTGCAATATGGCTTCATCGTTTTTAACGATATCAACAAACATTTTAAATTAAAGATTTTTCACCCCAAAAGTCCCAGACGAGGGGTTAGAATCAACAATAATAACAAAATTCAAATAACACACTCAGAGATAACAAATCGAAGAGCCTATGTCAAAGATGTCCACTATCAACGATAGATAGATAGATAGATAGATAGATAGATAGATAGATAGATAGATAGATATATTTCTTTATTAGCCACAGGGGCACAAAAGAAGGGGACAAATACAAAGGGGGAAGTTTACATACAATAAAAACGTGTAAAATGTTATCACAGATGGAATTTAAAAGTTAGTCGATTTTCCCCAATAGAGGGAGACAGTTTATATGGGTAACACAGACCCCCGAAAAAAATGTGCAACCCTCATCTCCAGGAGTACGAAGAGCTTGTACTCCTTTCCTCTCCTCCTCCTTTTCCTCAACCTACAGGCTGATATAGAGAGAAGGCCCATTCACCCGGGCCATTCTCGCCACTTTCACCCACCTTTCATAAAACTTGCTGGGGTACAGCACCTCTCTCTCCATCCTGATTCTTCTTCCAAAGTGGTATTTGAAAAAAAGAATCAGTTGTTGGCCGGAAGATAGATAGATAGATAGATAGATAGATAAATTTCTATTTATTTGCCACGAGGGCACAAAAGAAGGGGACATTTACACAGTGGGGGAGTTTACATAAATCGAGTAAAGAAAAAAGGAATAACAATAATAATATAACAATAAAAAGTCCTCAAAAGGGAGGGGGCGTGTTGGGGATTGCACATACCCCCGAAAAGTGTGCAACTCTTTTCGCGGGGGAAGCCCAGAGAGGAGGCGCTCCCCCTTTCCTCTTCACTTCTTCACCTACAGAACAATGTAGAGAGAAGGCCCATTTACACGGGCCATTCTCGCTTCTTTCACCCACCTTTCATAAAACTGTCTGGGACCAAGCACTTCTCTCTCCATCCTGATTCTTCTTCCGAAGTGGTATCGGAAGAAGTAAACCAGGTTATGGCCGGAGAGAAAGTCACCCGACCTCAGACCTTTCAGGCGCGTCCACCACACAACCTCTTTCATCATGGCTATTACGCACAGAAAGACCGCCTCTGCTTCATTTCTGAAGGGAGGAGGCGGCTTGATGTTCACCACAGACTCGGCGGTTAATCGAATCGGCGCCACACGCGACAGCAGTCGTTCGACGTAGCCCCACAGATCGGCAACGCCCGGGCAGTGTACCAGTGCATGCGCAACGGTTTCCTCGTCGCGCACGCATCTGGGACAGATCTTTTTCGCGGGATCCCTGCCCGGGCGCCCGTGTCTGTAGAGCTTTTCTCGAACGGGCAGAGCCCCCCGGTAACACTGCCAGGCTAGGGACCTCTGGAAGTTGTCCATGGGTCCCGGGCCGAAAGTTCTACCGAACAGGCTGGCCAGTTCGTCCTCCTCCATGCTTAGCGACTCTCCAAGGGTGTCGTCGCCCCTGCTAGCCACCAACTCTCTATAGAATGTCGAGGTGGATTCTCCACTGACAGTCGGGTCCGCTTGCCAGATAGCCGTGAGCGCCTGGGCACACTCAGTGTGCCAGTTGCCCAGTTTTCTCGGTCTTTGCTTCACCCAGGATTGCAGTTCGGTGAGCGAGACGAGCTGTGGGAAGGCTCGCCTCACAAACGGGGCCCACACCGGCTGACCGTTGAGGAATACCTGTAGATGCCGTAGCCTCAATGCGTGCCTACGCATCAACAGCCACGGCATACCCAGCCCTCCTTTCGAAGGGTGCTGGCAGCAGATGGATCTCCTCACCATGGGAGGCCGCTTCTTCCAGAGGAACTGGAAGAGCATGCGTTCCATGATGGTGAGCTTTTCCTTGGGGCAAGGCACGACGGTCAGGCGGTAGTAGATGACGGACGCTATGTAAGCGTTCGTCACCTCCGCCCGACCTTTCAGTGATAGTTTGCACTTGGCCCACTTCTGGGTCAGCGCAAACACCCTGCTCGTCACCTCGCCCCAATTCTTCTCCACCTGGAGGTCCGGTCCGAACCAGACCCCGAGCAGCTTCACCGGGCCCTCCGTCCACCGCCCGACGACACCGTCTAACGGCATCGGTTTGCCCCTCCACGTTCCGAGTTGCAAACCGACTGACTTGTCCTGGTTCAGCTTAGCCCCCGTCAGCCTTTCGTATTCCTTCAGTAGGGTGGCGATCGCCCCGATTTCCGAGGCGTCCGCCACCATTACTGTTACGTCGTCGGCATAGGCCGAGACCGCTTTGTGCAATCCCGGTTCCAGGGGTATGCCCCGCAGCAACTCCAACTTCCGCAGCAGTGGCTCGAGAGTCAATACGTACAGAAGGGAGGAGAGGGGGCACCCCTGTCTGATGGATCGGGTGATTTGAAACGGCTCCGAGAGGTAGCCGTTTACTTTAATCCTAGAGTAGATGTTTCCACTGTGCATGGCAGAAATCCAGCCCCTGAAAACGGGTCCGAAGCCCGCCGCCGCTAGCACCGCATCCAGGTAACCATGGTCGACCCTATCGAACGCCTTAGATTGATCCAAGTTGATCAGGGCCCCACCAAAGCCGGGTTCGTAGCCAACCCTCTCTATGATGTATCGCATGAGGTGGAGGTTGTCGTGAATGGACCTGGACGGGATAGCGCATGTCTGCGCGTCTCCCACCAAACCACCCACCACAAGCGCCAACCTCTTCGCCAACACCTTGGCCAAAATCTGTAACTCTGCATTCAGCAGAGTTATGGGCCTAAAGTTACTTAAGTCGTCCCCCTTGCTCTCGTCCTTCCTCACTAGCGTGACCACGCCCTTGGTCACAGAACAGGGAATTCTCCCGTTCTGTTGCCAGTTGCAATAGACAGCCTCGAGGAGTTCGGAGAACAAGACCGGCATAGCTAAATAAAGTTCGTATGGTAGACCATCGAGACCCGGGGATTTGCGTCTGCTGCATTGGCTGAGCGCTTCCCCGATTTCAGTGGCTGTGATTGGCCCTTCGCAGCACTCCGCTTCGCCGCTCGAAAGACGCGGTAGACCGTCGAGGTATGGACCGAAGTCCACATCCCCGTCCGGCCCCCCGCCACCTCCGAACAGTCGAGCAAAGTGCCTTTGAAAGGTCTCGCACATTCGCTCAGGTTCAAGGATCACCCGTCCATCCTGGTCTCGCAAAGACCGAATGGTGGATTTAATCCCACTCTTGGCTTCTGTCACGCGGGCCCAGCTAACAGCTTTGGTCCCCTCGTTTCCTAAAGCACGTATTTTACTTCGGACAACGCAGCCTTCGTGCTTCGCGTCAAAGAACTGGCTCAATGCCGTTCTCGTCGCTAACACTCTGGCTACGTCTCCGCTCCTAATCGCCTCTTCTAGTTTATCTGTTAACTCCCTTTCCCTCCTATTTCTATTCGCCGCTAGTTCCTTACTGTAACCTATCGAACTTACTCTAATCTCTCTCTTTAGAGATATCCACCACCTACTGTTGACGATCGCTCCCGTCAACCGCATCTTAACTAAGCTACTAATCCGGTTTCTGTAATCTTTCTTTGTCGGTAAAGACAAGTTCATCTTCCAGTAACCGGGACCCTGTCTATGCGTTCTATCAAGGTTGACCACGCAGGTCACTAATTTGTGATCTGAATAGCCAACCATGATCAGTTCTGGACAACTAAATACGTCCCTATCCTTACTCCTAACCAAAAACCTATCTAGGTACGATCTAGATTGTCCACTGCGGTTTGCCCAGGTCCAGGTTGGCGCAGTTGGACAATCTAGTCGAAATCTATCGACCAGGTCGAATCGATCGAGTAACCCCTTGAGGCTGCTACACCCCCCTCTATCGGGACATGCCCCTGCATAGTCCCAACGCGCATCTAGGATTCCATTCCAGTCCCCCACTAAAAGCAGGGAACGCGACGTTCCTAGAAAAGTCTCCAGACGTTGGAAGAAGTCGGCTCTCTCCGCCCCGAAGGGAGCATAAAGACCGACCAGTCTGAAAGCCCCGCCTTCACCACCTCCGACGTCCAGCACCAGTAATCGACCCCCCGGGTCCGAGTGAACAATCTGTACGTCGAGAGTCAGACGTTTATCCAGCAGTACGGCAACTCCCCCCCCCCCCGCCTCCGGGTTGACAGAGAGATGCGTGCATCTCAAAGTCATCGAAGGCGGGCGCCAGCTGTCTCACGCTGCTGATCCGACTCTCGCAAACAACCATCACATCTATACTTTGTGACCTGAGGTCACTTAGAAGCTTTGCTTGCTTCCAAGCTGAGCTCAGGCCACGCGCGTTCAAACAGCCAACTCTCAATTGATCTATTTTGGTGTTGAAAGTGAAGAAAGAAAAGCACTTACCTCTCCGGGTTGCGTAATTTCCATGGCATCAGGTGTGTTGGGTGGAGGGATGTTTTGTGGTGGTGTGGGGGTACACGTGTGTGGTGGGGTTGGGGTATTTGGAGTTGTGTCAGGGAGAGGGGCGGTTATGGGGAAATCTTTCAAGAGGACGCGATTCAACGGTTTTAAACAGGGGGGGCTCACGTCCCGTCTAAATTGTTCTTTTAAGGAACGATAAAGGTCCAGAGGGACCTTTATCATTTTTAAATGGGTGAAGTTCTCTGTTGAGATAAAGTTTGGCCCTTCGGTCTGCACCATAGGGTTATTGTTTATTAATTTAACCAGTTTTTTGTTTTCTTTATTTATATATGTGTATTGCAACGTCTTTTTTTGTGATGCTGTCAATGTTTCGGAGAGGGGAGGCGCAGATTTATTTTTGTTTGTTGAGGGTGGAGTGTTTTTGATTGGAGTTGGTGTTTGTGTGTGGGTTATTTGTGGTGTGCTGGGTGTGTGTTTTCTTTTTTTTCTTTTAACTTGTCTGAAGGCTTCTCCTCCTTCTTCTTCAGAAGTTGGGGGAAACTCTTCAGCGCTAGGTGGGAGGGACGTGTTGTGTGGTTGTTTTTTTTTTTGCGGGAGGGGTAGATTTGTTACTGTTTTTTTTATTATTTGTTTGGAATGGGTTTTGTGGTGGTGGTGGTGGTAATGTTTGTGTCGTGCTTGTGGTTGGTGATGGTGGTGGTGATGTTTGTGTTGTGGTTGGTGGTGGTGATTTTTGTGTCGTGCTTGTGTTTGGTGCTGGTGGTGGTGATGTTTGTGTTGTGTTTGTGGTTGGTGGTGTCTGTATTTTGTTTGCTGTGTGTGGTATTAGTGTATTTTTGGAGGTGGGTGGTGCTGGTGTACTGTTTGTGGTGGGTGTGGGCAATAGTCCTTTTTGGGGGATACGTTTCGGGCAGTTAGCCTTAACGTGTCCCCTTTCCATGCATAAATAGCATGCTGGTCTTCTCCCCTCTACAATTATGTCTATTGGGGTAAGGTCATCCAGCCAGATGCGATCCGGGATTTGTGCTATTCTTTCGGGCCTCATTTGGACTAGTATGTCGAGGCCCATTCCCAGGAACGCATCTCCAGTTGCCTTCCCCATTGACAGCATAGTGTCTTCGCCCATATCAATGAAGCCAGCAATAGCCCACCAGAAGTCCATTGTGGGCAGCATTGTTTTTACTTTTACTCTCTGTGTTCTTCTACCCATGTAGGAGGGATAGAAGCTATATGTTGTCGACGAGAGTGGGCTTAGGGAAAGCTTCTCCGCCGTTTCTTTGTCTCTTGTTAGGACCGAAATGCTGCCATAGAGTCGGTCCTTTCGTATGAAGAGAATATTCTTCATATAGTCTTTTAGGACTAACTCTATTTCCATTTGGCTGGGCTGTGCTGGCTTTCTTGTCTGGTTCAGTATAGTTCTGTATATAACTGTGTTTTCTGCTCTGGCTTTCTTGAATTCTGGGGGGGAGTTAATGGAAAACATTCCGTTCTCCCCCAAAACAATATGTTTCTTTGCTTCGGCCAGTTTTTCTCTGGCGGCAGTTAGGTCAATTGGTGTGTATGTAATGGATTGCTTTGTTTTCTGGGCGAAAGTTGCCCTGTCGTTATTTGTATTATTTTCTGTTTGTTTGTTTTCTGTTTGCTCATTTTCCTTAACATTTGTTTTTTCATTTTGTTTGTTTGTTTCAATGTCTTATTTTGTTGTAATTATTTTTTGTTCTTCAGACTTGGGGGGCGTGGCAGAGCTAATGGCAGACATGTCTGCCATCTTTTCCGCCATGCTGCCAAGAAAGAAATTTTTCGGCAAAAATAGATATTTATTTTACCCCCTAAAAAGGGGGTAAATGCAAAAATGTTTCCCTAAATAACAGGGGTTAGTGTTCCAAATGTGTTGCACTAAAAAATTTATCCGGTACTTACAATAGTAAGGGTAAATCCCGATGGAATAGCGGAGCCGATGCGAAGCGTGTCTTACTCTATCAAGATAGATAGATAGATAGATAGATAGATAGATAACTTTCTATTTATTTACCACCAGGGCATCAAAGATTGGGACAAATACACGAGGGGGAGTTTACATACATTTCAAGGGCCGTGTAAAAACATATAACAAATCAAATTCAACAATCGAAGTCCTCAATAGGGAGGCGGCGTTGACATGGGTCGCACACACTCCCGAAACAAATGTGCAACCCTCCTCCTCAGGATCACAAAGAGCGTGTGCTCCCTTCCTCTCCTCCTTCCTCTCCTCTCTCACCTACAGGCTGATATAGAGAGAAGGCTCATTCATTCGGGCCATTCTCGCCACTTTCACCCACCTTTCATAAAACTTGCTGGGGTAGAGCAAGGTCAAGCGGTAGTAGATGACGGATGCTATATAAGTGTTCGCCACCTCCGCCGGACCTTTCAGGGATAGTTTGCACTTGGCCCACTTCTGGGCGAGTACAAACACCCTGCCCGTTACCTCGTCCCAGTTTTTCTCCACTTGGAGGTCCGGGCCGAACCAGACCCCCGAGCAGCTTCACCGGTCCCTCCGTCCAGCGTCCGACGACGCCGTCGGAGGGCATCGGTTTGCCTCTCCACGTTCCGAGTTGCAAACGGACGGACTTGTCCCGGTTCAGCTTGGCTCCTGTAAACCTTTCGTATTCCTCCAGTAAGGTGCCGATCTGCCCGATTTCCGAGGCGCACGGCACCATTACTGTCACGTCATCGGCGTAGGCCGACACCGTTTTCCGTAATCCCGGTTCCAAGGGGATTCCCTGCAACGGCTCCAACTTCCGCAGTAGTGGCTCGAAAGCCAGCACATACAGAAGGGAGGCGCGAGGGCATCCCTGTCGGATGGGTCGCGCGATTTAGAACGGCTCCGAAAGGTAGCCGTTCACTTTCACCCTCGATCAGGTGTTGCTGCTGTGCATTGCAGCAATCCAGCCCCTGAAAACGGGTCCAAAGCCTGCCACCGCTAGCACCGCATTCAGGTACTGATGGTCGACCCTATCGAACGCCTTAGATTGATCCACGTTGATCAGGACCCCAAAGCCGGGTTCGTTCCCTACCCTCTCTACAATGTATCGCATGAAGTGGAGGTTGTCGTGTATGAACCTGGACGGGATTGCGCATGTCTGCGCTTCTCCCACCAGGTTCCCGACGACAAGCGCCAACCTCTTCGCTAACACCTTGGCCAAAATCTTTAACTCTGTGTTTAGCAGAGTTATGGGCCTGAAGTTATCTATGTCATCCCCCTTGTTCTCGTCCTTCCTCACCAGCGTGACTACGCCCTTGGTCACAGAAATGTTCTGTTGCCAGTTGCAGTAGACCGCCTCGAGGAGATCGGAGAACAAGTCCGGCATCGCTACATAAAGTTCGTATGGTAGACCGGGAGATTTGCGTTTGCCGCATTGGCTCAGCGCTTCCCCTATTTCAGCGGCTGAAATCGGCCTTTCGCAGGACTTCGCCTCTCCGTCCGAGAGCCGCGGCAGACCGTCGAGGTATGGACCGAAATCCATGGCCTCACCCGGCCCGCCGCCCCTCCCGAACAGTCGTGCAAAGCGCCGTTGAAAGGCCGCGCACATCCGCTCAGGTTCAAGGATAACGCGTCCATCCTGGTCCTTCAAAGACCGAATCGTGGACTTGTTTCCAATTGTTGCCTCTGTCACTCGGGCCCAGCTAACAGCTTTGGCTCCCTCGTTACCCAGAGCACGTATTTTACTCCTGACAACGCAGCCCTCGTGCTTCGCATCAAAGAACTGGTCTAGGGCCGTTCTTGACGCCAGCACGCCGGCCACGTTGCCACTCCTAATCGCCTCTTCTACTCTATCTATCAATTCCCTTTCAGTTCTATTCCTAGCTGATGCTAATTCTTGACTAAAACCTATCGATTCTATTCTAATTTCTCTCTTGAGAGCCTCCCACCACCTGTTGTTGACAATTGCCCCCCGTCAACCGCTGCTTAACTAGAGTGCTAATCCGCTTACTGTAAGCTTTGTTTGTCGGTAAGGACAGGTTTAGCTTCCAGTAACCGAGTCCTTGTCTATGGGTTCTATCAAGGTTGACCACTCCGGTCACCAACTTGTGATCCGAATAGACAACCATGAACATTCGTGGACAGCTTAATATTCCCTATCCTTATTTCTAACTAGGAACCTATCTAGGTACAACCTAGATGTTCCGCTGCGATTAGCCCACATCCACAGTGGCACAGTCGGAAAATCTAGTCGATATCTATCGGCCAGATCAAATCGGCCGATTAACCGTTTGAGGCTGTTACACCCCCTTCTATCGGGACATGCCCCTACATAGTCCCAACGTGCATTCAGGATACCATTCCAGTCCCCCACTAAAAGCAAGGAGCGAGACGTTCCCAGAAAAGTCTCTAGGCGTTGGAAGAAGTCCGGTCGCGGTGTCCCAGATGGGGCATACGCTGCCACCAGCCGGAAGGCTCCACCTGCACTACCGCCGACGTCTAGAACCACCAGTCGACCCTCCGGGTCCAGGTGTACCTTCCGTGTTGCGAGGCCCAGGTGTTTTCGCAGCAGAACGACCACCCTTCCCCCACCCCCCGGCTGACAGAGAGATGCATAGATCTCAAAGTCGTCGAAGATGGGGCCAGTTGGTGATCGCTGCTGATCCTGGACTCGCAAATAGCTATCACATCCATTCTGTGCGAGCTGAGGTCATTTAAGAGTTTGTCCTGCTTCCAGGACATCCCCAGGCCGCGCACATTTAAACATCCAACTCTTATAACAGCCATGTTGGTGGTGAAGAGTTTAGAGTGGAGAAAAAGGAAAAGACACCTACCAGTCCTTCTCCTGGGGACCAGGCTGCACAATTTTCATGGAGGTGTCGGCGGGTTTGTTTGGTGGGGTGGTGGTTTGGGATGTGGTGGGGACATCAGTGTAGGGTGGGGTGGGAGTGTTTGGTGGGGGAGGGGTGTCTGGGGTGGTGGTGATGTGTGTGTGTTTGGGTGACATTTACGAGGACGCGGTTGCTAGGTCTAGTACAGGGGTTCCCCACGTCCTCGGGAAAGTTCTGTTTGCGCATTGCGGTTTAGTCGCCGCGTTGGTGAACATTTTCTCTTCGGTTTCCACCGAAGTGTCTTTGTCTATTGTTTGCACAAGTGTTTTGTTGTTTGTGTTGATATATGTATACTGTTTTTGTTGTGTTGTGTTTGTTTTTGTTTGTTATTCTTGTGTGTGTTTGCGTTTTGTAGTATGTGTTATGTTTTCGGGAGGGGTGGTTTTTTTTTTGTTTGTGATGTTTGTTCTGATTGTGCTGGTGGTTGTGTGTTTATTGCATTTTTGTTAATGTGGTGCCTTCTTTCTTTCTTTTTACAGGTTGAAAGGGTTCTCCCTCGTCGTCACTGGGTGACGTTGATAAGGGGTCCTCGTCCGTGTTGTTGGGGAGGGGTATATTTTGGGGTTTTGTTGTGGTTGCTTTTGTATTTGTTTTAGGTGGGGGAGGGGTTGGGTGGGACTGTCTTGTGTTGTTATTTTTTCGTGTTGTTGTGGTTGTTGCTGTTGTGATGGTGGTTGTGTTGTTGTGTGTAGGGTGGGCAGAACGTCTTTTTGGGGGGTGAGGGGCATTTAAAAGGGGACAGGAAGCCCTCAGGTGACCACTTCTTGAACAGTGGTAGCATGAAGGCCGCCTACCATCAACAGAAATGTTTATAAAGGCGACTCCACCCAGGGACACACGCTGCGGTATTCTTGCTATCCGTTCTGGTCTCATTTGGACCAGAACTTCAAGGCTATTGCCGCCGAATACGCCCCCGGTGGATTGGCCTATCGAAAGGATTGTGTCCTCATCCTCTAAGAATCCTGTTAGCACCCACCAAATGCTCACATTTGGCCTGATGTCCGAGATTCTTATCTTTTGAGTTTTTTTCCCCAAATATGTGGAGAAAAAGGTGAATGCTTTGGATACAATTGGCGACACAGAATATTTCCGTGCCGCCAATTCATCTTGCATTAAAAACAGATATGCTTCCATACAGTTTCCCTTTCTGTATGAAAGCGATATCCTTCCAGGCACTACTTAGGACCAGCTCAATTTCGCTTTGGGACAATTGAGCCAGTTTCCTAGTCGTGTTCGAAACTTTCCTAAAGATTACAGTCCTGAGAACTGTGTCCCTTCTAATTTCTTCGGGGGAGGTAATTATGAATTCCCCACCTTCCCCGAAATTTACACAATTCCTTGCTTCTTTCAGCAATTTCTTGGCATTCGAGATGTCCAGTGCCTTATATGTCTGCGTTTCTTGGACTGCCTGTGCGAATGAGACTGCAGCTATGGGTCCGTTTTCTTTCGTGTTGTTATCATTGTTGTTGTTGTTATTCGTGTTGGCTTGCTTTTTTCCGTTGTTGGTGTTGTCATTGTTGCTGTTGTTGGTTGTGTTGTTATTGTCATTGTTGCTGTTGTTGGTTGTGTTGTTATTGTCATTGTTGTTCTTGTTTGTGTAATTGTTACTTTTGGGGTTTTCACCCATTTCCACAATTTTTTCTTTTGATTCCGTGGTGTCTTTTGCGGGAGTGAGGAGGGAAGGCTTACAGTATTGTGCTGCTACCTTCTCTCTATCACTTTCCTTGGGGGGCGTGGCATGCGTCGTATTAATGGCGTCCATTGTCACTAAACGACTTTTTATCGACAACTTATAACTATTAAATTTCGCCCCAAAAAGGGGCGAAATTTATTTTACCCAACGTCAGCAGGCCCAGGCGAGGGGTTAAACACAACAAATAACAAATTACTTAAACAGACCTTCCGCTTCTCGTAATAAGTTCCGACAAAATGCAGGAGCGAAACAAAAACACGTCTATCTTCGAGATAGATAGATAGATATGTTTATATAGATAGAAACATAGACAGACAGACATATAGAGGTAGATAGATATGTTTCTTTATTTGCCACATGGGCGTACAAAAATGGGACATTACAAGAAGTAACGGCGGGGGTTTTACATAAAAATCATATAACTTTAACATTAATAAATAACAATAAACTATAAAAATAAAATAAAAATTGAGATCCCCAATAGCGGGTAAAGGTTACTGCAGAGTTATTTTACACCCCGTGTATAGAACAACCATCAACACCAGGAACACGTTTTGTATGTGTTCCCGTCTTCCCTCTGTTTATCTTCCTCAACCTACAGGTTTATATACAGAGAAGGCCCATTCACTCGAGCTATTTTCTGCGCATTCGCCCACCTTTCAGCGAATTTACTGGGGTGTAGCACCTCTCTCTCTCCACTCTCACCTTCCTTCTGAAGTGATACTTAAAGAAGGGGATAAGTTGTTGTCCGGAGAGAAAGGTGTTTGCCCTCAGTCCTTTTAACCTCGTCCACCATATTACCTCTTTCGCCATAGCCACCAGACAGAAGAAAACTGCCTCTCCTTCATTCTTAAATTAAGGCGGTGGGGTGATCCTCACGAGATAGATAGATAGATAGATAGATAGTTAGATATGGATAGATAGATAGATAGATAGATAGATAGATAGATAGATAGATAGATAGATAGATAGATAGATAGATAGATTGAGAAAAAGAAAAAGAGGTAGGTAAATAGATAGGAAGGTAGATGGAGAGATGGGTAGATGGGCAGATAGACAGGCGGACAGTCAGGCAGAGATAAGTAGATCTTATGGACTA
>OZ024740.1:141738043-141740543 GCA_964016885.1 Eledone cirrhosa | reverse complement strand
CTTTCGAACGTTCAACTATCTGGCAGAAGGGTATATGGTGCTGATGATAGCTAACAAGCTTGAAACTAGTACATCGTTCCTGTGTCAGTGTTGAACAAAAAGGTGACGTGGTTGCCTTAACACCGTATGGCATAAATCAGGCTGTTCGCTTGTTTACAAACGAACAAAGCGGGCGTTATAATAAACGTCCGCTAAACTGATACGTACATATATATATGTGTACCTGTATGTATATATATATATATATATATATATATATATATATATATATATATATATATGCATGCTACTGTACGTCTGTATACATATATGTATGTACGTATACATACATACTTACATTTTTATATATATATATATATATATATATATATATGCGTATATATATATATATATATATATATATATATATATATATATATATATATATATATATATATATATATATATATATTGTTATACTTTGGGAGGGTCATGTTGCCAATAAGAAACACACGCACCAGTTGCTTTCACTTCAATTTATTATAATAAATTGAAGTGAAAGCAACTGGTGCGTGTGTTTCTTATTGGCAACATGACCCTCCTAAAGTATAACAATATCGGTTTCAACACACGATTTCAGATAAAGAATCTTGATAAACAAATTCAGAAACGAAATATATATATATATATACAAATGAATATATGAGGAATGAACACCTATACAATTATACATGTGTTCGAATTGCAAATGACCAAGTTAGCTAGGTTGAAAAATACTAATTTAACATAATATGGTTTGCCTGTCTCGATTTAAAATAATAAATCAATAAAAATAACAAACCTATTGCCAATATAGGTTTGTTATTTTTATTGATTTATTATTTTAAATAGAGACAGGCAAACCATATTATGTTAAATTAGTATGTTTTAACCTAGCTGACTTGGTCATTTGCAATTGGAACACATGTATAATTGTATAGGTGTTCATTCCTCATATATTCATTTGTATTACACGGCTCGGAAATATTCCCTTCTTTGAGCTATTTAATTGTAAAAGACTATTCCGATTTATAACTCAATATTTGATATATATATACTACCATTTTAGCCCGGCATTGCTCGGGTTTGTTCATTTGCTATGAAAAGTTACATACAGGTAAACGTGGCTTGAAAGCGAATAAGCTTATCAATTAAGTGCATAAAGCAGTTGAACCGGTTATTAAAAGTTACGAACCAATTAGCATTTTGGTCAATCAATGATGGGTTAATAATCTTCCAATAGCGAATTTAGTAGACCAAAGTTGCAAGATGGTGGCCCTGATGCCGCTGGGTGTCAGATCTGTCCGCCATGGGATACCCTACCAGGAAATAGTGTTCCAGACGGCATAGCTCCAATACCGGCACCAACATCTATAGCACCTCTTTGTAGACGATATTGCAAGTTCCTTATTAGCATAATGGGACAGCCAACCCTAAGCTTAATAATGTGAGGTGGGAACCCTGGGTGCTCAAGGGAATTTAATAACTCAACCGGATAATTAACGATATCGTCGGGGTCTGACGTCCGGTCGATAGATTTGAAGATGTGCTCTTTACCGGGAATCTTCTCAATCAGCTGCTCGTTAATAAAATTAACTATGGTATTTTTTGGAGCAAGGATGGCTCTTTCGAGGTTTTTAAAGTTAGATGAGACATCAGAAAAAAATGCTTCCCAAAGGTCAGAAGGGCTGCTCACAATGTTGCACAGGGAGTCGATTGCTATGCCGCCCTTGTCATCCGCATGGACCTTGCCCTCACCAAGTGCTAAAATGTTCTGAGCAAATGCTAAAGACATGTCACCATGTAAATAAGCACGCATAGTTGTGCTCAGGTACAAACTCTTCACCTGGAGCCACAACATGGACGACTTAAGGCAGGCAGGCACGCACTTCATCAGCTCTTGTCCCTTTGGGGATGACAGGCAGCGTTTGCCGAAAATCCCCTGATAGAAGAAGGGTTACGCCACCCATAGGAGCCGTAGAATTCCTAATGTCTTTCAGGGTCCCGTCCAATGCCTCAAGGGCACCCTTGTGTGCCATTGTGCACTCATCCCAAACAATGAGGCAACATCTTTTGAGTACTAGGGCTTTGTGTGAACTCTTGCTGATATTGCATGTTGGTGTCTCAGTTTTTACTAAATCCAAAGGGAGTTTAAAGGTTGAATGTGCTGTCCTGCCTCCCGGCAGCAAAGTAGCAGCGATCCCGGACGATGCAACGGACAACGCAACTTTTATCTCCTGACGAATCTTAGCGAGAATCAATTTCGTTACAAAAGATTTCCGGTACTCCCAGGAGCGTTTTTTATTGAGGGGGGTCCGTTTTTTATTGGGGGGATCAGTTTTTTATTTGGGGGTCCGTTTTTTTATGGGGGATCCGTTTTTTTATTTTGAGGGGGTGTCAGTTTTTAATGGGGGTGGGGGCGTTTTTTATTGATGGGGGCCGTTTTTTATTTGGGTGGTCCGGTTTTTATTGGGATGGGGTC
>OZ024740.1:141723043-141728043 GCA_964016885.1 Eledone cirrhosa | reverse complement strand
CACAGATCACGTTCTTCCTTAGCGATCCCAGGTTTCTTCAATTTTTCTCCCATTTTGAACTGTCATCTAGTAATTTTTCACCTGAGAACCATATGAGTAAGCTTCTCAAACCTCAGTAATCGTATAGTCACAAAATCGATTAAGTCTGAAGCAACAGTGAACTGTTAATTCGTGATCACCCTTATTGTTTGGTATATTGTCATTTCATTTGATATATTGTTGTAGTCAACCCTCGCCTAGCTGAAATTCTTCCCTCTAGAAACTAATTGCTTCCGATTTGAGAATCACTCTGCTCGAAGATAAAATTAAAATGATTGTTCCAAAGGACGCAATAGTTGTTAAGAATTTTCTCCCTGCAATAATCGGGTTCTGGGTTCGATCCCACCGCGTAACATTTTGGACAAGCATTTTCATCATATTGTTTCACCATAGCTTCAAGTCGACCCAAGCCTTGTGATTGAAATTAGGGAGACATAAATTGCGGAGAAGCTCGTATCTGTAATTCATAAGATCCAACTTTGTTACATATCGTGTCAGACTAATTGTGTCAGGATTACGTTCATGTTATACGCCTCTACGGAATACACGTTAATTCATGCGTCGAACGTTCAGTTGATCGAACGACTAAATACTCATTGAAAGCGATGAAGCATTCATCATTGTTCTAAATCAAACATAAAAGACTGAAATCCGAAAATTCCTACATGAATAATCTGTTAACATACACACACACAAACACGTGCTCGTCAAATTATCATGGAAGTGGTTGAGTATTTCACAGACACGTGTACCTATAATATAATTCTCGGGAAAATTTGGCGTGACACAGTGTGTGACAAGAGTGGCTCGTTAAATGACAGGTAGAAACATTTTTGCTAATCCAGTGGTCTTAAGATATGTGAAGAATGCGCCACCAAAATTCGAACTCATAGCCTTATAATCGTGAACCATAAACTATAACCGCAATGCCTTTCTCCTTGATACACAGGAAAAGAACAAGTACATTAGCACGTTATTGCCATTAATAAAGTTTATTATTACAGGCGTTTCCATGTAATTAGGATTGTATGATTTAAACGTTCGAAAGTGTTCGGTAAATGGATATTTAATAGTAATATGATTACACTACTAGAAGCAGAGCCAGGAGTTGTAGAGTCTATAATACACTATTTGGATTATAGTTTGATCACTAATGTATTTACGTAGTTTAATGGAAAGCGCTTGAATGGCATGATCATTTCATTAAAGGTAGATTTCTGTATATAAATATATTTGTGTGTGCGTGTGTATTTGTGTGACACTGTGTATGTGTGTGTATACGTATATATATATATATATATATATATATATATATATATATATATATATATATAGGGAGAAAAAAACGATTATTAGGAAGAAAAATATTTTTTTTTGCTTATTGTTTTCTCTATTTTCTGCGTTAGAAAATGTTTAAAACAAAATATTTAAACTTTATGTTAAGTGTTAAGGTATTAGTTAATTTATTTATTAATTAACAATAGCATTGATTTATTGATTTATTAATATATTTATTTAATGATTATCAATTACCGGTTTCAGCATTTTATGCATTATCAAATTATGTGAGTGGGAGAGTAAAAAAGGCGGAATTTGTATTGGTTAAGGTGATGTTGAACATGTTATTGAAATGAGAAAGAAAGAATAATATTATTTACAAACAAAATTTTTGAAGTCAAAAAAAGGGTGATGTGGAACATGATAAGGTAATGGGAAAGAAAGAATAATATTTACAAGCATTGTTTTTTTTAGGACAGGCGGTTCAAAAATGTTATTGTGGTACGATCGCTTAAAAAAGTTGATCCCTGATGGAGGCAAATCTCCGTCTGGGATTGGATGTGTTTTCCCTTTTTAGAGAATTAATATGCAGGAGGGAGGTAATTCATGGTGGTCGGGTAGGAGAAAAAGAGGAGAGGGGGTAATTCATTTATATAAGAAAAAGGATTAGGTAGGGTGTCAGGGAGGTAACTCTTTAGAGAACGTAGGGATTTGGGACTATGATTCATTGTTCGTTCCAGTTTTAATTTAGTCCGAAGTTTAGTCCATTAAGTAGAGGCTGGAATTTGTTAATAAAGTACGTTTCCTTATTAGTACGATGGATAAAAGAAGCGTTGTCTATGAATTTGTAAATGGAGAAAATTTGGTAGTTGGTTAGGTGCACAATTGGCGATATGTTCACTGAATGCAATCTTTCTGTATTCCTGTATTTTGATTTGTGATCTATGGACGGTCATACGTTGTCGGAGGATGTTTTTTGTCTCTCCTGTGTAGTTCTCTCGACAACCTGAGCAGGTCAAAACATAGATTAGGTTTTCAGATGCACATGTAAAGTTGTATTTAACTGTGAAATGTTGTCCTTGTTTAAAGTGGAATGTTGAACCTTCTATTAGATTTATGCATATACCACAGTTGGACCTTCCGCATTTTTTTTCTAAATTAACTCAACACAAACATTCAATTTACAATGGAATACAGCCATGAACAACTCCCTTTCCTTGACAGCCTCATCAAGAAAACAAACAACAAAATAGAAACAGACATATACTATAAACCCACAGACTCCAAACAATACCTTCCATTTAACTCGTGCCACCCTCGCCATACCAAAATGGCAATTCCTTATAACCTAGCCAAAAGGATCTGCACAATAATTTCAGATAAATACACATGCTACACACGACCAGAATAATTAAGAACACACTCATCAGCAGAAACTACCCACCATCCCTAATCAACAATGGATTCCAACGTGCCCTAAAACTCAACATCCAGGAACTCAGACACCCCAAACCCAAGAATGAACCGAAACAGAAAACTCTACCATACATCTCCACACACAACCCCCTCAATAATGAGGCATTCGACACCATCCTCTAGAACATTCCTTTACTAAAAAGAGACCCAAGAATGAATAAAATCCTCCAAACACACAACATCATAAAGAGCAAAAGACAACCTAAATCCATAAAAAAACACCCTCACACAAGCCAAAATCCAACCAACCACCACAATGAACCCCACAGTAAAAAAAAATGCGGACGGCCCAACTGTGGTATATGCATAAATCTGATAGAAGGTTCAACATTCCACTTTAAACAAGGACAACATTTCACAGTTAAATACAACTTTATGTACAAATTCTATGTGTACTTTTAGCTTAATTGATATAGATTAATATTTTTTCTCTCTTACTCCACTGGACAGCGTTTGGCTTGTGTTGGTAGCGGTCGAACAGCTAAAGTCCATCTCAAAACATTTTTTATGGTTTCGCCGTAAACAATTGTTTTTCGTTTATATATATATATATATATATATATATATATATATATATATATGCACATTTTACATGCCAATCCGTTGTTTATTTCTAGTCAAAATTGTTTACGTATTCATTCTCTCTTTCGAAAGACAACCGTAAATTTTCTCGTCCAATTTTTGTTTTGTTATCATGTCATTTTCATCTCAGCAACAGGATAGTGCACCAATTTGTAGTGCAAACTGGCTTCACGAGTGCAATATCACCACAATGTGCGAAGCTGCATGCCAGCAAAGTGGGTGACGTGGTAAAGTAGCAGCTGTTTGTTCATCTTATGTATGTAATTGGGGGTATTTCATGCATATATATATATATATATATGTGTGTGTGTGTGTGTGTGTGTGTGTGTGTTTGTGTGTGTGTGTGTGTGTGTGTGTGTGTGTGGTATATACATATATATATATATATATATATATAAATGAAAAGTATAGAAATTATTGTAGCAAGAAGCCAACAGTATTCCATAATATATATATATATATATATATATATATATAGAGAGAGAGAGAGAGAGAGAGAGAGAGAGAGAGAGAGAGAGAGAGAGAGAGAAATGTCAGAAAAACCACAGCCCCTCAATCTCAACTCTACTTTTGAAAAGCAGAAGAACTGAGAAACCGGTAAAGGAACCAAATAAATATATATATATTTTTTTTAAATAAAACTCCAGTTGCATTTTTATTTCATCTATTTTTATACATATATATATATATATGTATATATAGTATATATATATATATATATATATATATTTATATATATATATATATATATATATATATATATATATATATATATATATATATATATATATATATATATATATATATATATATATATATATATATATATATATATATATATATATTTATTAAAATAAAAGATTAAAGTTTAAGCAAAGAATCGCTGCTTTCACCCTTAACGGGATCTTCTGAAACTAACAAAGTCAATCTGTAAACGCAGAAGTGGATATTTCAAAAAAGTTGAAACCGGAGGAAGACAGGAAGACGATACTTTGGTTCGTGGAAACGTTCCCTTCACAAAACATACAGGTAATATATACTTACCTATGCAAATAAGTAATGGTATAAACATAACATATACTTAGCTACCACATCAAGACGTAAATATCCACGTATAGATCGTACTAACCGTTCGGGTATAATGTGGGGCTGTAATACAGGAAAGCGTTGTGCAATTTATGTTTACAAGCCGAAATTGCCTCAGATTTTTTGTTTAAGATGTGGTCTGTGGCGTAGAGTATTTCCAGGACCTCAGCGGCGCAGAAGTCACATGGTCTTTTATTTCCGTTATACAATCTAGCCCTAGCTAGGATCTCCCAGTGTAACTTATATTGGGTGTGGTTGTCTTTTAGACTCCAGATATAAGCTGAAAGTTAAGGGTGAAAGCAGCGATTCTTTGCTTAAAATTTAATCTGTTATTTTAATAAATATTTGCTCTACGGTTCTTATATATTTGATATATATTTATCCTTATCGAGCCCTCTTTGGATTTTAGTCTTCAAATTTATTATTATTACTATATATATATATATATATATATATATATATATATATATATATATATATATATATATATGTATATATGTATATATATATATATATATATATGTATATATGTATATATA
>OZ024740.1:141715543-141718043 GCA_964016885.1 Eledone cirrhosa | reverse complement strand
CAGAGGTCTGCTCAATCAAAACCGATTTGCCGCTAAATTACTACTACTGCTACTATTTATTATTAGATGAAATAGCATTAATATATATAATTCAAAGAACATCAAATAGCTAACTAGCAATAATTGTTTCTACTTTAGGCACAAGGCCAGCAATTACCCAGTGCATTACTGGTACTTTATTTTATCGACCCCGTAAGGATAAAAGGCAAAGTCAACCTCGGCGAGATTTGAACTCAGATCGTAAAGGGATGTAACTATGCTGGAAAGCATGGCGTCCGACCCTCCACCGATACTGCCAATCCACCGAGCAATAATAATGTAGAGTTTGGATATAAACAGCTAATAATAGTAGATGTAAGGCTATCTGTTTGGCTGGTTGGTTGGTTAAACGGTTGGCTGACTGGTTGGTTGGCTGGCTGGTTGTTGCTTGGTTGGTTGGCTAGATGGCTGGTTTGTTTGTTTGTTTGTTTTTTAGTTGGTTGGTTGGTTAGTTGGTTAGTTGACTGGTTGGCTGGTTGGTTGATTAGCTGGTTGCTTGGTTGCTTGTGTAGATGACTGGCTGGCTGGTTGGTTAGCAGGTTGGTTGTTGTTTAACCATAAGTCAACCCTGATCGGGGAGATCTATGATCACCATAATTTATCTCATTCTATATGATACAGTATTTCTTAGTATCTATTAGACGGTAGAAAGTGATCTGAGAGAGATTTGGCATCTATTTCTAGTATGACCAGGTAGCAAAGAAGCAATGGTGGTGGAGGGTTTATGCTGTAGATGTTGTTTAGCTACATGTCGGATCTGATTTGATAGAACACATCTATGATTACAAACATTCGACAAATGATAACTTGCTTTCAGAAATAGTGTACATCTCAGTATAATTAAATTATTCAATATGTTCTTCCCTTTTTAATACTATAGTTAGTCATTTGAGGGAAGAGTAGATGTGGCTGCTATTTCTAGCGACCAGATGCAGGCTCCTGGGAATTGACTCTGCGACAAATGGAGCGTTCTTCGCACCAACACGGCTGTCTTCATTCGGCCTGTCCTCCCTCCGACAAGCAGCGCGTGTAGCTACCGTTATTACAACAGCCGTCAACATTCCCAACGCCACATAGCTAACCAAATCATATATAACCTGCTCGAAATAGCGGCCAAATCTTCATTAAATCACGCTACCTATCGTTTTTTCTTTATTTTTTAGAATACTCCAGATAATGAAGCCGTATATCATCACCACCATGCTCGAATCGATGGATCGGTCTCCTCCTAAAGGCTTTACATTGTATATCTGCTGAATCAAGGTGGACCTGGGACCAAACATCACTACTACTACTACTACTACTAGTACTACTACTACTAGTAGTAGTAGTAGTAGTAGTAGTAGTAGTAGTAGTCATTTGTTATTGTGAAAGCAATATAAGCAGTAGTATACAACTTCAACTGCTGCTGCTGCTACTACTACTACTACTGCTACTACTACTACTACTAACATTTCCATTGCTACTACTACTACTACTAACATTTCCATTGCTACTACTACTACTACTAACATTTCCATTGCTACTACTACTAATAGCATCTCCACCATTATTACTACCACAACTATAACAACTACTACTATTTCTACTACTAGTGCAACAACCACCGTAACTAGTACACTACCACCAAGATTACCACAACAAAAGAGGTTTGCTTCGCAATCATTAGGACCCGCGTCCTATTCCAGTGCTTGGCATCTTGGGCAGGTGTTATTTACCATAGCCTCCCTGAATGAAATTGGGTAGATGGAAATTAAGGAAACCTGTCGTATAGACTACTGAACCTTTAATCCAAAGGGCTTTGTCAATCTCAATATCTCTGTGAAGTGATCAATTATATGCATGTTAATTTCATGAACAAGCTATTCCGTTGATTGAACAACTGCAACATTCATCGCTGCAACCGACGGGGGTCCGTTCAATTCCACACAAGTAAGCGCGTATATACACACCCTTAACCCATACATAAAAGTACTGATTACTAAAATACTGGATGAGTAATTTGAAATGGGAACATACAGTTCACATCTGACTTGGTCCTGGTAGCAATTGAAATATGGTCTACATTACACATCTGCTCAGAGAATATTACGACTTGAAATAGACCCGACATTTCACATCTGGCCTACATTTAGAGCCTATGTTTTACATTTAGCCTAGACAGATTACCAAATCAATGAGAGCCTACATTTCACATCTGGCCTGGGTCTATTTACCAGTTGAAATAGGACTTACATTTCACATCTGAACTGGATTTATTACCAATTAAAATAGGATCTACATTTCACATTTGAACCGTTCCTATGACCAGTTGACATAGGGCCTACTTCACATTTGCTTTGGGCCTGTTGCAAGCTGAAATAGAGCCTACACGTTGCATCTTTCCTGGGTTTGTTACCAGTTGAAATAAGGCATATATTTCATCACTGCTCTGAATCTAAAACAAGTTGGTATAGGGCCT
>OZ024740.1:141710543-141713043 GCA_964016885.1 Eledone cirrhosa | reverse complement strand
AGTAGTAGTAGTAGTAGTAGTAGTAGTAGTGGTGGTGGTGGTGGCGGCGGTGGTGGCGGTGGTGGTAGTAGTAGTAGTAGTAGTAGTAGTAGTAGTAGTAGTAGTGGTGGTGGTGGTGGTGGTGGCGGCGGCGGTGGTAGTAGTAGTAGTAGTAGTAGTAGTAGTAGTAGTAGTAGTAGTAGTAGTAGTAGTGGTGGTGGTGGCGGCGGTGGTGGTGGTAGTAGTAGTAGTAGTAGTAGTGGTGGTGGTGGTGGTGGTGGTGGTGGTGGTGGTGGTGGTGGCGGCGGCGGTGGTGGTAGTAGTAGTAGTAGTAGTAGTAGTGGTGGTGGTGGTGGTGGCGGCGGCGGTGGTGGTGGTGGTAGTAGTAGTAGTAGTAGTAGTAGTAGTAGTAGTGGTGGTGGTGGTGGCGGTGGTGGCGGTGGTGGTGGTAGTAGTAGTAGTAGTAGTAGTAGTAGTAGTAGTAGTGGTGGTGGTGGTGGTGGTGGTGGTGGTGGTGGTGGTGGTGGTAGCAATTGTCGTAACATCAGTATCATCAGCATCAGTAACACCATTGTCATTGTCATCATCAATAACATCATAGTGTCATTATCGTAGTCGTTGTACACTTTTAGATTATGATGACAGCAACAGTGATAACCATAATACTGATGCTGTTAATGATGATGATGATGATGATGATGCTGATGATGATGATGATCATCATGATGATGATTTATTGTAGCCAGGCCCAAGGCCAAAGTAATTATTATGGTTTCATTTATTTTCAAAAAATTACGATAGAATAAAACAATGATGGCGATGATGGTGATGATGGTGATGATGGTGATGGTGATCATCATAATGATGGTGGTGGTGTTAGTGGTGGTGGTGGTGGAGCTGCTGCTGCTGCTGCTGCTGGATGTTGTGATGGTGGTAGATGTGGTGATGTTTTGCCCCACCCTCTTAGGTTATTACTACTCCCCTTCCTCCCACAACTTCATCATCATCATCACCATCGTCATCATCATTATCATCATCACTATCATGTCTCTACTGATACGATGCTGATGTATTTCATTGTTAGCTATAAACTACGAGGCACTCAACTGCAAACCAGCCAATCAATGTTTTGTTTTTTTATTCATGGCTGATCGTCCACAGACTTGTGAACGTTTACATTAACGTTGATTTTCATGGGAGTTGAACTCCCAAGAAAAAGAAACACCAGGCTGAGACAATGTACTGGACCTCCATCATTTTCTACAATTCGTGTTCCAGTTGTTCAAACAACGGAACAGCTTGATCCTCAAATTAACATATAAGTAGTTGAGCATTACACAGGTTTTCAAGGAGATTGAACGTGACCAAGTACGTGATAAGGCTGGTCTTTTGAATTGAAGGTACAGTTAATTTTTTTCTAGCGGTGTCGACTGGAGAAACGTGAAATAAAGTGTCTTGCTCAAGGACACAGCGTGCAACTAGGCTTCGACCTCACAGCCGTACAATCGTGAGTCAAACACCCTAATCACTAAACTGCACACCTTCACTGAGATTATATAGTGAGCTAATCCTCTCGGCCAACTATACGACCATTCCAGAATAGTAAACAGAAACGGACTGGAAATTTTCACCAACAAAATTACAGGAACCATCACCCTATAACAACTTTAAAAAAAGCTTCTAAGAATTGTACATATTCAACGAATAACACTATTACAGATCTGCCAACCTCTAAAAACCCAAACAGGAAGTACCATGAAAAATAGGGCCCCAAACGGGGAGAAATGAAGCAAAATGGGGAGATTTTACATAACGAAAGCTGTACCCATTTTCACAAGAGAAGACATCTCTCACCCACCCCATAGTGGGTGGGAGATCTCCCCGACGGACGGGGAGAGTTGACAGGTCTGCTATTAGGCACTGCACAAATATTACGTAGAGTACTTTCAATACCATCGATTGAATCAACTCCCCTACTTAACTTTATTTTGTCGACCTCGAAAGGATGAAAGGCAAAGTTGACTACAGTTGGGTTGATACTCGGAATGTAAAGAGCCGGAACAACTGCCGCAAAACAATTTATCCGGTGCTCAAACGATTCTGTCCGAATCATTTCTAATATAGACACAAGGCGACAAATAAGTGTGATGGAGGAAGGACCTAGCTAATTAAATCATCCCTAGGACTTGAGTGGTTCATTATCTTATCGATCCAGGAAGGATAAAAGGTAAAGTTGATATCAGCTGGATTTCAAGTTAAAACATAATTATACATAACTGAAGGCCACAAAGCATTCTGTTCGAATCCCGAACGATTCTGCCAATCCACAGACTTTAGTAGTAATAATAATTGTTTCTATTTCTGGCACAAGGCCAGCAATCATCCCAGTGTATTACTGGTATTTTATTTTATTTTATCGACCCAGTAAGGATAAAAAGCAAAGTTAACCTCGGCGGGATTTCAACTCAGACCATAAAGGGCCGTAACTCTTTGCTGCAAAGCATGGCATCCGACCCTCTAC
>OZ024740.1:141695543-141700543 GCA_964016885.1 Eledone cirrhosa | reverse complement strand
TATATATGTGTGTGTGTATGTATGTATGTATGTATGTATGTATGTATGTATGTATGTATGTATGTATGTATGGACTCTCTTGGTTAAGAGAGTGGGACTGGCTTTGTGCAGTGCCTTTGCTCACTATAAAAGCTTCACGGCACAGGCATTGCTATATATCTGGAGATCTCTCTGCACTTGTCGTCACATGCTACCATGGACCCAGCACTATGTGTCAATAATTGTCACAGGTGTAGTGTTTGTACCAGAGTTTTCAAGTCGCTGGCTGGACTAAAAAGTCACACTCGTTCAGCGCATCGGTAGGGGTTCTCCTACATGGATATAAAGTAGTGGCCGTACTCGAAAACGAGTTGGCAGCCACCATGTATGTGCGACAACTTTGTGCTAGATTTGTTTGATAAGATATATTCACCCTCTAGATGGTCAACAGTAAAATAACTCCTATCTATAATTATCTACCTATGTATCTATCCACCTTCTGGCAATAAAAACATCTATCTGTCTCTATATATATATTTACATATCTGTCTCTCTCTCTCGCTCTCTCTCTCCCTCTCTCTCTCTCTCTCTCTATATATATATATATATATATATATATATATATATAGGTACATTACACTCTATCATATATATATATATATATATATATATATATATATATTTCTATCTATTTGTCTGTTTGTCTATCTGTCTAACTATATACCCATCAATGTATCTACTTTACTACCTATCTATAGCCATCTACATTTACCAATGTATCAAGAAAAGCAATAACAAGAGCAACAACAGCAAACCTCTAAACCCAATTGCAGTCTGAAGGTTGATATAGATATAGATACATATCATCGAAACTTAGTAGATATTTAATAAGGATTAACCAGAATACGAAAGAAAATTAGTGCAATTGATTTAAATGAATGAAAAATGAAATACAATGGCTTGAGTGACAAGAAAGAGAAGCTCAAAGATTATTGATAATTGAAGCATCTTTACATGGAAGGCTGTAACCAAACCATTATTACATTTTGACGGCTACTATTCTTGTACACACACACACACACACACATTTATATATATATATATATATATATATATATATATATATATATATATATATATATATATATATATATATATATATATATCTGGTAATATAACCT
This sequence comes from Eledone cirrhosa, assembly GCA_964016885.1. Taxonomy (NCBI): domain Eukaryota; kingdom Metazoa; phylum Mollusca; class Cephalopoda; order Octopoda; family Eledonidae; genus Eledone; species Eledone cirrhosa. Next base: position 141,699,383 of record OZ024740.1, on the reverse strand, counting down.
AACATAATATAAAACATATGTGTATATATCGTCATTATCTTCGTCATTTAACGTGCGTTTTCTCTGCTAGCAATGGTTGAACGGGTCGTCATAAACCAAGTCAGAACACCGTCGGAACTATTGACCTCACAGACGAATCGGGGTCCTGCCCCTCACTTACATGTGTTCCCGCGCTTTACCGTCGCACCACTACTAGGGAGATTTTTATGTATTTGACACAACTGAAGAATCCTCTCGACCCTTCTTTTTTGGCTGTTTTTTTATAGGTAAAAGCCTTTTCTGTCACCAGCCAGAGTATGTTTATCCTTAAAACCACCAACACTAGAGAGGCTGCATTGTCATTGACATCTGAAGATTTCTCTGGACACTTTTTTTTACATGCTTTCTACAACTAGACACCCTTCTTATCACCAACTACAGTATAAAGTGCTTTGAATGCATTTTCCGTGGCACCAAACAAAAGACGTTTGCCATGTCAAACTCTGTTTGCTATGGCTTCCTAACACCAATGTTTGTGTGTGTGAATGGTGGCAGGAAAAGATGAATTTGTGCTAAGAATGCTATGCTTAGGTGATGACGGTGTTAGTGCTCGTGGTGGTAAACCGGGTGTCCGATTATGTCTATCATTGTTAAAGCATAACTTTCACACACAGCTTCCATCTAACAGCTCAGTAATACGATCGAATCAGCAATCTAATAGACTTCATTTTGTGTTGAGTATGTTCGGGGACACAACAACAACTCTACAGTCGACCTTGCCATCAGTTTCTGGGAACATTTCGAACATCAGGCACATGTATGGCTGTATGGTTATAGAGTTCTCTTTGCAGCCACGAGTTTCTGGGATGAATCCCGCTTCGCGGCAACTTCCGCAAGTGTATGCCACGATAGCCTCAGATTGAATAATGATTTGTCAGTGGAATTCGGTAGACGGAGCCTGCAGAAGCCCGTCGAGAGAGAGGGGGGGGGGGGGCAGAACTATTTTCTGGTGAGGAATGGAAAGAGGCCATAGTTAAATAAGGTACTCGATACAATAAGTAGAGAAGGTACATAAATCAACAAGATTTTCTTGGTGTTTTCAACTGGTTGAAAGAGTTCTAGGACTGTGGAAGTCATTTCTATCGCAGATAAATTATAGATATATATATATATATATATACATACATATATATATATATATATATATATATATATATATATATATATATATATATGTGCGTGTGTGTGTGTGTATATGTATGTATGTATGTATCTATGTATGTATGTATCTATGTGTCAGTGTGTGCATCTGTTGTGTATCCGTATTTATGTTTATGCTTGTGTCTGTGTTTACATTCCGTAACCTAACGGTTCGACAAAAGGTAATCGATAAAATAACTATCAGACTTGACAAAATAAGTATTGTAGGTCGATATGAAACCAGTAAGGAATAAAAGAAACAGTTCGACCCGCTCTATGCGCCCCCCCCCCCCTCTTTCTCTCTCTACTCGTAACAGCTGCCACAAGGGCGACTTAATACAATATTATACTTCCTTAAGACGCACGCAAACACACACACACACACACATATATATATATATATATATATATATATATATAACCCCCCCCCCCGTCTCGGTATATATATATATATATATATATATATATAAAAGTGTTTCACACACACACATACATATATATGTATATATATTTATATTTATATATATATATATATATATATATATATATATTTATATATATATATATATATATATATATATATATATATATATATATATATATATATATATATAATCTCAATACATGTATGCAGAGTAGTTTATGAATTATATTTTAAGCTGACATCGTGTGTGTTTTTATACATTCGCACAACACGCAGAGTCACACACACACACACACACACACACACAAATATATATATATGTGTGTGTGTGTGTATACTGTAATCTATATACATATTTATTATAGTGCGTAAGAACTGCTTTATTTTCATTGCCCATAACTGATGCTACTGATAGATAGATAGATAGATAGATAGATAGATAGATAGATAGATAAGCAGTGCATCGCATCCGTATGGTATATATGTATATATGAAATGAAAGATGGTGGGGTTATTTTTTTCTTTACATTAGCTTGGTTTGCCACTCTGTTAGTGGAAATTATATTTTATCGATTCTCTACAGGGTGAAAGGTAAAATTTCTCGATCCACAGTCCTTAAAACAACAATATGGTTATATTTTACTTTCCATATTTGTGTAACAACAAGATCAGTTTATGATGGGACATGATATGGCTTTATTAAATTAATCCCGAAGCTTATAACTGGTACTAGTATTGGCATAGGCGAATTAAGCTTGCATTGAGTCGTTGGTTAAAATTTTCATTGGGCGTACTATTTGTGTAGCAACATAATTTGAATATTGTCGGTACCCCAACTGTAACTCTGTCAACCCAACCACCCGCCACCCTTTAATCCGCCATTGGTTACTGGTACATATATTCTACAATCAATCATTCGATGGATAAAAAAATAGTCCTCATAGTTCGTCTTTCAAGATTAAAATTTCGGATGTGAAATTTCATTACATTACATTGCGCTAATCGGAACAAACTCTTAATTCGGCATTATGTCTTCCTATAATTGAATATATATATATATATATATATATATATATATATATATATATATATATATATATATATATATATATATATATATATATATTACCTCTTTCTCAATCTCTCTCTCGCTCTCCCCCTCTCTCTCTCTATATATATATACACACACACACACATATATATATATATATATATATGTGTGTGTGTATGAGGGGCTCATTCTACTGACATGGCTTTAAAAATGAGGCTTGTTTGCATCATTGCAAACGAATCGAGTATTATTATTAATATAGAGGGTCGGACACCATGCTTTGACGCAAAGAGTTACGGTCTTTTCCATTATGAGCTCAAATCCCGCCGAGGTTAACTTTGCCTTTCATCCTTACGGGGTCGATAAAATAAAGTACCAGTAATACACTGGGTAATTGCTGGCCTTGTGCCAAAAGTAGAAACAATTATTAATATTCGAAAAACTCAGATTACATTTATATATATATATATATCATGATCATTATCATAGACGTTAAACGATGATGATGATGATGATGATAATGATATATATATAGTTGTTTCTAATATAGGCACGAGGCATTGTCGAATATATCGACCACAGTACTTGATTGGTACTTTATTTTGTTGGCCACAGAAGGACGAAAGATAAAGCTGACCTCAGCGGGATTTGAACTTAGAAACGTAGAGAGTCGAAACAATTACTGCAATGCATTTTATCCGAGGTTCTAATGATTCTACCATTCCTCCCATAATGATAATTAATCCTATTTAATCTGCGACTGATCAAGAAGAATACATATATTTGTATGTATGGGGACATTGCCAGTGAGGAGTGGACGAGAAAGAAGGAAAGAAAGAAAAAAGAAAAATTGTGAAGAAGAAACGATAAATCAAGCTGCCCTTGTTAAGAATCGAACCCGTGATGAAATGTTTTCAAAACAATTAAATTTTTATCGAATATCGTAAATAGTCATAGTTAAGTAGTTTAAAGTGAACTTACCTTCTAGTAGCTTTCAAATGATTCCAAATAGAGAAACGTGTATATATATATATATATATATATATGTATATATATATATATCATACAAATATGTTAGTGTATATATAATTATAATATGCTATATACACTACAAATAGAATATATGTGTATGTGTGTTGGTGTGTATTTATGTATTCAACATAGATACAGATTTACAAATAAAAAT
>OZ024740.1:141660543-141688043 GCA_964016885.1 Eledone cirrhosa | reverse complement strand
GTGTATGTGTGTGTATGTGTGTGTGTTTCACTGTGTGTGTGTGTGTGTTTCTGTGTGTTTCTTTGTGTATGTGTATGTGTGTGTGTGTGCGTGTGTTTCACTGTGTATGTGTGTGTGTGTTTCTGTGTGTTTCTTTGTGTATGTGTGTGTATGTGTGTGTGTTTCGCTGTGTATGTGTGTGTGTGTGTTTCACTGTGTTTCTTTGTGTATGTGTGTGTATGTGTGTGTGTGTTTCACTGTGTATGTGTGTGTGTGTTTCTGTGTGTTTCTTTGTGTATGTGTGTGTATGTGTGTGTGTTTCGCTGTGTATGTGTGTGCGTGTGTTTCACTGTGTATGTGTGTGTGTGTTTCTGTGTGTTTCTTTGTGTATGTGTGTGTATGTGTGTGTGTGTATGGGTGTATGTGTCTGTCTGTGTGTGCGTATTTCTGTGTGTGTGTGTGCGTGTTTCTGTGTGTGGGTGTGTGTACGTGTCTGTGTGTGTGTCTGTGTTTCTTTGTGTATGTGTGTGTATGTGTGTTTTGTGTGTGTGTGTGTCTGTTTCTTTGTGATGTGTGTGTGTGTGTGTGTGTGTGTGTGTGTGTATGTGTTGTGTGTGTGTGTGTTTGTGTGTATGTGTGTTTGTGTATGTGTGTTTGTGTGTGTGTGTATGTGTGTGTGTGTGTGTGTGTGTGTGTGTGTGTGTGTGTGTGTGTTTGTGTGTTTTGTGTGTATGTGTGTTTGTGTGTTGTGTGTGTGTGTGTGTGTGTTGTGTGTGTGTGTGTGTGTGTGTGTGTGTGTGTGTGTGTGTGTGTGTGTGTGTGTGTGTTTCTGTGTTCATGTTCCGTAACATAGCTTTTCGACAAAAAAAGATCGATGAAAACTAAGTATCAGACATGATACTGACTGCGGTCGATAGGATTGACTAAAATCAACGAGGTACTCCAGCGTGGCCTCAATGTAATCACTAAAATCACTAAATGAGTAAAAGAATTACTGTCTCTCCTTGTCCCCTCTCTCTCTCACACACACTCTCTCTCTCTCTCTCTCTCTCTCTCTCTCTCTCTCTCTCTCTCTCTCTCTCTCTCTCTCTCCCCCTCTCTCGTTCTATCTCTCTCTTTCTCTCTCTCTCACTCCCTTTCTCTCTCATACTCTGTCTCTCTTTCTCTCTCTCTCGCACACACACTCTGAGTCTCTCTCTATCTCTCTCTATCTCTCACTCTCGTTCTCTTTCTCTCACTCTCTCATTCTCTCTCTCTCACTCTCTCTCTCACTCTTTCTCTCTTTCTCTCTCTCTCTCAATCGTTCTCTCTCTCTCACACACACACTCTCTCAGTCTCTCTCTCTCTCTCTCTCTCTCTCTCTCTTCCTTTCTCTCTCTCTCTTCTCTATTCTCTCTCTTTCTCTCACTCTCTCATTCTCTCTCTCTCACTCTCTCTCTCACTCTTTCTCTCTTTCTCTCTCTCTCTCAATCGTTCTCTCTCTCTCACACACACACACTCTCTCAGTCTCTCTCTCTCTCTCTCTCTCTCTCTCTCTCTTCCTTTCTCTCTCTCTCTCTCTTCTCTCTCTCTCTCTCTTCTCTCTCTCTCTCTCTCTCTCTCTCTCTCTCTCTCTCTCTCTCTCTCTCTCTCTCTCTCTCTCTCTCTCTCTCTTTCTTTCTCTCTCTCTCTTCTCTATTCTCTCTCTCTCTCTCTCTCTCTCTCTCGCACCTCCTCCTCCTCCCCATTTTCTTCTTCGCCATCTTCTTCATCTTCTGCTTCTTCAACATCTTTTCTCTCTATACCTGTCTTTCTCTTTCATTCCTTCTCCGTTTACCACCATATCTAGCAACCTTAAACTACACAAGAGGTGTGTTTGTGTATATATGTTTATATTATGCAATCAATACGTTTTATTTGACTTTAAACAAGGTGTGTATGTATGTCACAATAACATGTGCGCGAAAAAGAAATGTCAACGTGTGTATGTTGTCTATCTATCTATCTATCTATCTTCTCTCTATATAAGCCTGTAGGTTGAGGAAAAAGAGGAAGAGAGGAAGGGAGTACTCACTCTTGGTGCTCCTGGAGATGAGGGTTGTACATTTGTTCGGGGTGTGTACAACCCCTGTGTAACACCTCCCCCCTATTGGGGATTTCAATTGTTATTTGTTATTTTATTAATAGTTTTATTTTCATATACCTGTATGTAAACTCCCCATTTGTATTTGTCCCCTTCTTTTGTGCCCTTGTGGCTAATAAAGAAATGTATCTATTTATCTATCTATATGTCTGTCTGTCTGTCTGTCTGTCTGTCTGTCATCTATCTGTCTATCTATCTACAAACAAGTACATATCTGTGTGTGTGTGTGTGTGTGTGTGTGTGTGTGTGTGTGTGTGTGTGTGTGTGTGTGTGTGTGTGTGTGTGGTGTGTGTGTGTGTGTGTGTGTGGTGTGTGTGTGTGTGTGTGTGTGTGTGTGTGTGTGTGTGTGTGTGTTCGTATGTATTTATATATATGGAGGACAGCTTTTCTTTTAGTCATGTATCATTAAAGATACATAGTCGAGGTTTTAATAGGTCACACATACACATATATATATATATGTATATATATATATATATATATATATATATATACATATATATATATAGTATTACAATTGTAAGCAAATAAATGATTTAAACAGAACTTTGATTCATGTAATTTCTATATATATATATATATATTTATATTTATACATTACACACACACACACATATATATATATACATTCTATATATATACATTATATATATATACATACACACACACACATATTTGACTGTGTCCAGCCATCTATCCATCTATCCATCTGAGTGTATTGAGGTATGTATTATAGTCAGTGTGTGTGTGTGTGTGCTACTTGTTGATTCAATGTGTATATGTGTATGTGAATGTCAGTATGTAAACATGTGCCTGTCTCTGTGTGTATGTGTTTGTGTTTGTGTTGTCGTGCCAATCTGTGTATCGTCGTGAAAGTGTGTACGTGTGTGTGTTCCCATACAATCGAATCTCGGTTTTCCTATATCGATTTTCCGAATAAGATATATCAGGTCCCGTGAATATTTAATTAGCTATACTGTGTGTAACCCGCACTTGCAAATAATACTACCATCTCGTCCTTTGTTTACTATGATTAAAAGCAGACCTGTCAAATCTTCCCGTCCGACGGCGAGATCTCCCAACCAATTTGGGGTAGGTGAGAGATGTATTCACTTGTAAAAATGGGTATAGCTTTCATGTATTTAGGGTGGGGGATTGGCAGTATCGGTAGAGGGTCCGGACGCCATGCTTTCCAGCATAGTTACGTCCCTTTACGATCTGAGTTCAAATCCCGCCGAGGTTGACTTTGCCTTTCATCCTTACGGGGTCGATAAAATAAAGTACCAGTAATGCACTGGGTAATTGCTGGCCTTGTGCCCTAAAGTAGAAACAATTATTTAGAATCTCCCCGTTTTGACCCCATTTTCCCCCGTTTTGGGGTACTTTTTTCAATGGTAGTCCCCGTTTGGGTTTTTTGAGATTGGTAGGTCAGTAAAAGTGAATCAAATTACTGAAAACCATTGATGAACATTACATTAACGATATGTTACCAGTGGCTGGTTGGCCATAATGGCATATGGTAATGCTCGGTGGGGTCGCTGAGCTGGGTTAAAAAAAAAGCAACTGAAAATATTTCGCTTAAAACTAAAGTCACAACCACTGCACAAAGATTGAAATGAAAATATTACACGCCTCTAGCCCCCAACAGCCAGTTACTCGATATCACTCGGATGTCAGTCGTTCCGTTAGTTTGATCTTAGTCGTTTAATTACAATTGCTGTTAAAATAGTTTTAACAGCAAAAATAACTGATATGCTGAAGGATTTATGTGTATGGCAAAATACAATTGAGGATGTATTTGTTACAAGAAACAGAGTTTGTTTCCTGTCACTCGTGTATGTCGGTATAGAGAAAGTGGACACAATTGACAATCGTTCAGAAAAGCGAGATTTTATGGCGTCTTGATCGCAGTGAGAGGTTATCAAATACTGCACAAGAATATATAGTACGTAATTATGTTCGGTTTGGCTTCCTTAGTTTACAATTGATCAGCTACTCGAACAAAATGCAGCAGGTGTTTCGTATTTTTAACCTTTCAATCATTTTGCTGAAAATATGAAAAAGACTGGTTGCTACGGTTATGGGTGTTATATATTCTCGTTCGGTTTAATACACTTGTATTTCAGCTGTTACATTTCTATAACTCTATGGTAAAATAGCTTTCTTTACGTATTAATAACTCATACACACGCGCGCGCGCGCGCACTTACACACATATACATACATTCATTCATGCATATATACATACATACATACATACATACATACACACATACATACATACATACATACATACATACATACATACATACATACATACATACATACATGCATACATCACACACATACATACATGTTCGAGTAACTGATCAATCGTAAACTAAGGAAGCCAAACCGAACATAATTACGTACTATATATTCTTGTGCAGTATTTGATAACCTCTCACTGCGATCAAGACGCCGTAAAATCTCGCTTTTCTGAACGATTGTCAATTGTGTCCACTTTCTCTATACCGACATACGCGAGTGACAGAACAAACTCTGTTTCTTGTAACAAATACATGCTCAACATTTGACCTGCTGAACTGCTCATTGCAAGAACTAAGTGAGATGGATGTTAGAACTCGCAAACTTCTCAGTGTTACTGGGAACTTTAACATAAATGGTGATGTGGATAGGCTATACTTCTCACGCAAGAAAGGTGGCCGGGGTCTAAAAATCCATATTAACATCATATGAAACCCGGATAGTAACACTGAAGCAACACCTTCAACAGAGGAAAAAGGTTGGCAACCATCTTGCCCAGGTTTATGAGCATGAAAAAAAAAATATCATTAGAATAGCCACTGATCTGGAGGAAAGATATGGAATAAAGCCTGATATAAATCTCTCACCCAGAGAAATCGGAAGATCCTATTCAATGTTCAAACAAGATGAAAAAATTGACCAATTTACAGAAAAAGTTGTGCATCGATACTTGAGACGTAAAACAAAGACCATAGAAGGGATAAACCACTCAAAAAGCCTGGCATGGAGTTCCGACAAGTTTTATGACATCACACCTTGAGGGATATCTCTATGCAATACAGGAACAAGAACTCCCTACCAAATATCTGCTGCACAAAAGGGGAGGGCCATCAGCTGACAATAAATGTAGGCTATGTAAAACAAAGATCGAGGATGTAAGCCACATTGTTGCCAGCTGCGAAAGAATGTCATCTCGCTACTACCTCCCCATGATACACGATGGGATAGCTAGAACCATCTGCAACGCACTTCGGAAAACAAAATTAACACAAACGAGGAAGAATATATTGAGACAGATGGCACTAAGGAATACTGGTGGAACCTGAAAATAAAAACTGCCACCAAATTAAAGCACAACTGGCCTGATATTGTTGTTTGGGACCACACATTGAAAACGTGTTCTGTTGTGGAGATCAGCTGCCCACTTGATGTAAACGTTGTCAGAAAAATACAGCAGAAGGAGGACATCTACGGACCATTGATGAGGAGATTACAAATCCAGTATCCAAGATACAGCTTTAGCTTCATACCCATCATTATTGGAGCTACGGGTTATATACCAACCTGTTTGGACCAAAGTATGACTGAACTTGGATTTGCGGACAGAGCGCAGCTCCCTAATTCATAGTCTACAAATGGCTGCGATAGCTGGCACCTTCAAAATTTGCAAAACATTCTTGCGATTCAAGGGATCACAATTTCTTTTCTTTTACAACCTTGCCACCAGGAAGGTGGCCGGTCAAAAAAATATACTCGAAATTAAGAGAAAGAGATAACATACATACATACATACATATATACATACACATATATGCATACATACATACACACATACATACATTCATACATACATACATACATACATACATACATACATACATACATACATACATACATACATATATACATACATACATACATGCATACATACATAGATACATACATTCATTCATACATACATACATACATACATACATACATACATACATACATACATACATACATACATACATACATACATACATGGTGGCTGCCAACTCGTTTTCGAGTACGGCCACTACTTTATATCCATGTAGGAGAACCCCTACCGATGCGCTGAACGAGTGTGACTTTTTAGTCCAGCCAGCGACTTGAAAACTCTGGTACAAACACTACACTTGCGACAATTATTGATACATAGTGCTGGGCCCATGGTACCATGTGACGACAAGTGCAGAGAGATCTCCAGATATAAAGCAATGCCTGTGCTGTGAAGCTTTTATAGTGAGCAAAGGCACTGCACAAAGCCAGTCCCACTCTCTTAACCAAGATGATATTTACCAAAAAGAAGAACAAGTCAACATCATTGGATACCATCAGGGTTGCAGGTGTTATATCAGAGTTTTCCTTCTCCTAGAATTCTGCCTTGACAAAGGCTAAGGGGTCATCTCTCCCGGTGATTTTGGATGGCCATTGACTCTTAAGAGTTCCTTTGCCCTTTGACAGGTTTTGTCTTTAGTCCTGCAGGATGTCCAAAGTCACCCTCGTCACCAAGAAACCTTGGTGGGATTGCCAGTTTAGTCGCCAACGACCCGACCATGAGACAGGTTGTACTGGGATACATGTTACCAGTAGCACCAACTGGTGACCTGACATACATACATACATACATACATACATACATACATACATACATACATACATACATACATACATACATACATACATACAGGAAGGCTTCATAGAAGTAGATGATAGATTCAGCTGCCCGGGTTTCCCTATATACGAATGAAAAGGTCGCCAAATGTACGAATTGCAATGTTTAATAGGAGTGAAGCATATGCAGTACATGCAAAGGATATGCGAAGGTTGGAGAGAAATTAAGCGAGCATGCTTCGATGGGTGTGTGATGTTGATGTGCATGAATGGAGAAGCAAGGATAAGTTAAGAGAGAAACTTTGACGGAGTATTTGAAAATAAGAGGAAACAAATATAGTGTGCAAGAAATGACTGGCATGGTATGACCATAGATGATTATAATTGGGTGAAGAAGTGCCTGGAGTTCTAAGTGGAAGAAAGCTACAGAATAGGAAGACCTCATCAGAAAACCTAAACAGGACGGATTTTAAAACACTGAATCTCACAGAAGCGATGACGAAAGAACACAGCGGGTTGTAGCAACCTGTGTAAAAATAAAATCTGTCCAACCCATGTAAGTATGGAAAGACCGACGTAATGGATGATGATGATACTGATAATACATATATATAATACATATATATATATATATATATATATATATATATATATATATATATATATATATATATATATATATATATATATATATATATATATACATGTATATATATATATATACGTGAAGAAATATATAAAGGAGAACAAACCGTTAAAACATGTTTATTTAAAATAGCACCTACGTACGTTTCGCCCGAAAGGGCTTCTCAAGGGCATAAATAACTAAAAAACGTTCCTTACATGACCCGGAATGGGTTTTTAGAAATAAGTTCACGTCACAGTTCATTCTTCGTAAAAAAAAACATCTATTGATTTTGCAGTAGGTCAAGGGAGATAACTCTAACCGGTGTTAGAGCAGTATTTTCCAGGCGACTTTTTATCCGTTATTACTTTGTAGTTACAGCTTTACCATTGTCGATACTCACAGGGTCAGGTATGCAACGTTATTTTCCAGGTGTTTGTTTGCTGCGCCTGCCCGCCTGGGTCGATTCGTGCCGGGTCTGGGATGTATGGTTAGTTTCCGGATATTTTTTGGAGCGCCTGCCCGCTGTATATATACATATATATATATATATATATATATATATATACATATTGTATATATATATATATATATATATATATATATACATATTGTATATATATATATATATATATATATATATATATATATATATATATGTATATTTATATATATATGTATATATATATACATATTGTAAAGAGTTAGTGCCCTAACCCTTTACAATACATACGCTTTACTCTCCCAAATGTTGAGCACTTAGCTGAACATGGTTTTATTAGTTTAAACTGGTAACTCCCAATCTCTCTCTCTCTTTCTCTCTCTCTCTATATATATATGGGGGGGGGTACATGCATGCATATATTCACCGAAGAAAAGAAGTTATTATAAGAGCTATCTTCTGAACTTCACACATAGGTTTCCTAGGCATTTTTTTCGATTTTCTGATTTCTGTTCCGCATCACTGCTCTTCTAAACTCATATAATTCCAGGGACTGATGTTACTGCTGTTGTTCTTGTTGTTGTTGTGTCTGTATTCTACATCTGCGATATTGTTATCTTCATATCTATAGATTGAAGAGAGTTTTAAACTTCTTTATACTAGATATATATCATTGTCTGTTGGACAAACAGCATCAGTAAGTGTACACGACCTACATATAATATGGAATGAAATGGACCTCCGTCGGTTTCGACGATGAGTGCTCCAGCTGTTCGATCAACGGAACAACCTTCCCTGAAATTAACATGCATGTGGCTGAACATTCTACCGACATCCTTAACGTAATTCTCAGGGAGATTCAGCGTGACGGTGTGTAAAATGGGTAGCTTTTTGAATTGTACGTGCAACCGATATAACGGTCTTCCAAACAGTTTCTGCCCCCCCCCCCCCCCCCCCAGTTTTATTCACAAGGCATGATGTGACCCGAGGCTGTATTAAATGAAATTTACCCATAATATGCAGTGATATTGAACCAGGAACCACGTGGTTGTGAGGTGAAATCCATAGACGTTTAGCCGTGCTGTCTCCACAATATATGCTTCATAATCATATCAGGGCGGTCGACTCAATTCTCCTTTTTTTTTGGGGGGGGGGGGGGGTTATTCTTTTACTGTTTTCAGTCATTTAACTACGCCCATGCTGGTGTTACAGCTTAAATAGATATTTAGTTGATCATATTGAAACCAATACTTATTTTTCAAGCCTGGTACGTATTTTATCGATCGCATCTTTGTCAAACTGCCAAGATACGGAATATAAGCAGAGACTCGGGCATAACGTAGAAACAGACTTCGATACACACGCACATACAGAGAATTGCGTTAAGGGTACACGTGCCTATGGAATGGGCAGTTATTTACACGATAATTTCAAGAACAGGTTGTTCCTTTCATCAAATAACTGGAACACTTGTCGTCCAACACATACTCTCCTATTATACAGTGGCCCAAAAGTCACACAGGGGTCGCTACTGTTTATATATATATATTTTTTTGTAATATTTCCTTCCTTTTCAGGAATTATATGAAACTAGGCCTGGGAAATTAATTATGGAGAAATACAGCACCGAGCAACGCACCCAAGTTGTGAAATTATTCTACCAAAATCAAGGGTCGATAATTCAGACCCAGAGAGCATATCGGTGACACTATCGAGTGAGAGATGCTCCTAGTGTCAGTGCGATTAGGAAATTGGTTAATCGATTCGTAGAACAAGGAGCAGTAAGTGACCCCCCCCCCCCCACGATCTGGGAGGCGTCGCACTGTCAGAACTGATGAGACAAGGGAACAAGTTCGAGAGAGTGTCGAGGAAAATCCAGACATATCGATTCCAAGGCGGTCAAGACAACTCGGGATTTCACTAACTTTGCTGAAAAGAGTTCTGAGAAGCCTTATCCTTTTTCCATACAAGGTGCAACTGGTTCAACAACTGAAGCCCCAAGACTATCAACAGAGGCTCCAATATTCTATCAGAATCCAGGAATTGGTGAGAAATGACCCAAAATTTAATGACTGATGAAACCCACTTTCATTTGAATGGGTTCATCAACAAACAAAATTGCCGCTTTTGGGGCTCTGAGAACCCGAGATCAGTACACCAACGTTATGGAAAGAGCACCGTTGTGCGATGCCAAAAATGGCCACCATTTGAAAGATGTAATTTTTCATAAGTATTGTAGCGGTGTGACGAGTGCAAAATAATTGGCATTGTCCTTTAAGTTGTATCAAAATTTCATACATCAATCTGTACAATTTGAGAAGTTAATAAAAACTAAAACCCCTATGTGACTTTTGAGCCACCCTGTATATATATATATGTGTGTGTGTGTATGCATGTGTGCGTGTGCGTGTGTGTGTGTGTGTGTAATGATATGTATAGCTGTGTGCGTATGTATCTGTTATATTTATAGATAAATTGCTTATATATATTCATAAATGTTTTGCTGTAGGTGCTACAGTCAGTATTTGCATTCATCTAGATGTGTTTGTGGTGTGAATACATGCTGAAACATGAAACTACAACACATTTGTACGTGACTGTATTAGCAAACAAAAGCGTGTCATTGAACTTCGTGTCCAACATACTGTTCCGCTTAGTTACATCTGCTGACTCTTTATTTATATTATTATAGGGTAATACAATTCTTTGTCTATTTATTTACCCATCTAGTGATCTATTGATTGATCGATCTATCGAATTTCAATGATTAATATTGAAAAAAAATGAGAAACATTCTGAAGTTAAAATATCGAAAATGTATCAGTTGCGTCAAAAGAGGTATCACAATAAGTTGAAGCAGATAAATATGATATAAATCATTCACTGCGAGATTGCACATATATGCGCACACACAGACACATTTATATATATATATATATATATATATATATATATATATATATATATATATATATATATATATATATATATATATATTTATATATATATACAATGATATTCAATAAATAGAAAGTATATTTATAAAACCATATTTATTTTATTATATATATTTCAAGAGTACCAAGACACATTGGTACGCTTTCATCAGATAAGATACAAAGTTTGTTTTATAAATAGAGACATACCCATGAAAATCATACCTTATTGGTTGGAAATTCACTGGATAGTTATAAACATTTATGTTTCTCGGACTTCCAACAAATTAAATACCACTTCTACTTATATATATATATATATATATATATATATATATATATATATATATATATATATATATAATTATTGATGCTCTCGACAAATGTCCATTGACCTTTCCTACTGAGAAACATACATAGTACATATGTTGTGATACCTTAAATTCGTATATAACTGCTCCAAATTCTTTATTTATTGAGCTGCTTACATTGTGACTAATACTTCGCATCTCTTTCTAGCGGATATGACGTCCAGTCGTGTTTATATCTGCCGCCACAGTTAAAACGTTCTTACACCATGCTGTCTATAGTGTTAGCCTAACTCGTGGGTCCCGGCATATATAAAAATACTTTGTACTCTATACTTTATTGCGATTTTATTTAAAGACGAAATTCTTATGGATTCGCGTGTCCCGTAGCTTTACCAAAATCGATAGTCGGTGATCGATGATCGATTGCTTAGATCAATTTTTGTTATGGTTTTCGAATAACGAAATGGTACTATAAGAAAAAATGTTCTACCTTGAAGTACCTATTTTTCTAAAATATAATGTGCTTTATATATGTTCAAAATACTGTTTCTCAAACGATATATGGCTCTCTCTCTATATATATATATAGTAACCTAATTTTTCTGGGTACCTGTTGATAAGCACAGAAAATTGATTATTTCACTTTTTATACCATCGTTTGCGAAACTTGTTTGGATTTTGAAGTTCAGATTGATCTGCGGAAAAGGTTTGAATTTTGAAATTTAAATTTGCCAATATGAGTTTGTGTATATTGATTTATTATTTTAAATCGATACAGGCAAGCTATATTTATTTGAATTAGTTTATTTCATTCTAGCTAACTTCGTCTTTTACAATACAAACACTTAGGTGTTTATCATATATTAATTTATATTAACTTGTATTTCACGGCTCAGAAATGCTTCTTTCTTTGAGCTAATTAATTGTAAATGACTGTTTGAGTTTAAACTCTAAATATAATATAATATTACTGCTCCTTCGGTAGTGCTAATTGTTAATCCCATATAAACGGCTGTTATTTCTAGCGCCATGAATATGAGATAGCTAGAGAGCTGGAAAAACCGAGTGCAAAACCTCGTGCGTTTTGTGCTCGTAAACCAGACCTTCAAAATTTTTTAGAGGTGAAGTAACCTAATTTTTCTGGGTACCTGTTGATAAACACAGAAAATTGATTATTTCACTTTTTATACCATCGTTTGCGAAACTTGTTTGGATTTTGAAGTTCAGATTGATCTGCGGAAAAGGTTTGAATTTTGAAATTTAAATTTGTCCAGGTACCACGGCTATTTGCCAATATGAGTTTGTGTATATTGATTTATTATTTTAAATTGATACAGGCAAGCTATATTTATTTGAATTAGTTTATATCATTCTAGCTAACTTCGTCTTTTACAATACAAACAGGTGTCTCAAAGGATTATATTTGCGTGAGTATGTGTGTGTGTGTATGTGTTCTTTGCAAAATACTTGCAATCGTTTCAATCTGTTCCGCCATCCTCATTATTTATATATTTTAGCACAGTTTTTTTGCTAGTTTATAGGCTGTATGTTTGTTTTAAAATCATTGCTTTTTGTTTTTGTTTTTGTTATATTTTTGTCAAGTGAATATAGTATAAAAATAAGCACAAAAAATCATCATCTGATGTTCAAAGAGATGAAATAGTAGCTCTGTGTGATACTGATTACTCAGAGCATGAGAGTTCTGTCAAAATGGGTTCTAGCAAGACAATTCATAATGCCCTTCAACAAAATCAAATTTGTGGTTCATATTCCTACAAAAACTACTATGTGTCATCAAAAACATCGCCTCACGTTCTCCCAAAAGTTGATACAAAATCATTAGAACTACAGTGAGATACAGAGGTGAGTTGTAGGACTGTATTGCGACGGCAGGCTCATGAATTTGGTTAAAATCTCAGGAATAAGTGGGCGAAGAAGAAGAAGAAGAAGAAGAAGAAGAAGAAGAAGAAGAAGAAGAACAAGAAGAACAAGAAGAAGAAGAAGAAGAAGAAGAAGAAGAAGAAGAAGAAGAAGAAACACCAACCCGTCAGATTATTATTATTATGCACAATGATACTCTATTCAACAGAACAAAGGTGTAAAACTCCCTTTAAAAGGCAGAATTATCTGGGTATCGCTTTGACCTCACCTCTATTGAAAATTCGTGGGATACATTTCCTCTGTGAGGAACAGTCAGATAAAATTTACCTAGTCTTTCCTATTAGTCCGTAGAAATTAACTATACAAATAACACCGTGTAACAAAAAAAATGTTTTCATTGTTCCTGGCTTGTAATCACTTTTTTGTGTTGCTTAGGTCCCAAATAAATAAAAAAGTGCTATTAAACAGTTAAAAGTTTCGGTTTGTAAAAATTCCAAGCTAATCACTAGAATTATTTGTATGCTGGATTTTACGTTGTATGTAAGTTTAATTTGCTTATGTTAAATGATATTTTTATATATGTTTCAGGTTAAATTAAAATTATAAAATAAAGAGTAATACCTAAAGAAAATTATAAAAGTGCAATAAAGTATAAAATTGTTAAAAAGTGGATTAAAGAGATTTATTGATACTGGATTTTCGCACCCTGAATAAAGGATAAGTTGTGTTTTAAGCATTCGTCTCCAGGATGAAGCAGTGGAACTGGTGAAGGAGGAAGTGCAGGTGACAAGTCAGAGAAGTCGACACGAACCTTTTACACTCTTAGGGATGGCCTCTGCTTCTGCCATGACGTGCCTGGACTGTTTGACGTTATTGGGGTGCCGTTTGTGCCCAAGGAGTGGCGGCTATTTATAGACAGCTCCACCACAAGTTTGAAGGCTGTCCTCCTCCACAATGGAAACAAGTTCCCGACACTGCCCCTAGCTCATTCAGTCTGCCTGAAGGAAGATTACTACAGTGTGAAAGTCCTCTTGGAAGCTCTGCAATACAACCAGTACAATTGGGAAATCATTGGAGACTTCAAGATGGTGGCTTTCCTACTTGGACTCCAAGGAGGCTTTATCAAATTCCAGTGCTTCCTCTGCTTTTGGGACAGCAGAGCCACCTTTGACCACTACAAAAGAAAGAACTGGGAGCAGCGAACATAATTTGTAGTTGGGACCCGGAACGTCATGTAGGAGCCACTGGTTGATCCCAGGATTGTGCTCATGCCGCCACTGCACATTAAGTTTGGGTTGATGAAGCAGTTTTTGAAGGCTGTCAACCAAGAATCAGCTGCTTTTAAGTACCTTCTTGAGTTTTTCCCCAAGTTATCTGAGACCAAAATTAAAGGTGGAATTTGTGTTGGACCTCAGATAAAGAAGGTGTTTGAGTCTACCGAGTTCTCCAATAAGCTCAATATTTTATCTGATGGGAGCGTACCAAAGTTTTGGTACCCTTGAAATATATATAATAGAATAAATATGGTTTTATAAATATAGTTTCCATTTATTAATATCATTGATTTATATATATATATATATATATATATATATATATATATATATATACAGTGGCAGACTAGGTCTAAAAATATTGGTTGCCAGATGAAGGGGGCCCTCCTATATATAGAGTGCTATCATTCAATTTTTATAATGAATAAATAAGATTTTCAAAAAATACATAAGTGGAAACAAAACAGTGTAATCAAATTTTTGCGTATAAATATCTTACTTTCTCCAATAAAAAATATTATGTATTTTGCGAAATCCAGAGACTTTCAATAATGACCTATATATATATATATGTATATGTATATGTATATATATATATATATATATATATTAGTTTTGCGAGGTTTTTGATATGAAATCGTGTGTCGAAACAAATATTGTTATACTTGGGGAGGGTCATATTTGTGTAATAATATTGCCAGAATTAATAACAGAACACACTCACTGTTTGGTTGGTTTTCGTTTCTGTGTCTTTTATATCGGTTAATTTAATTTATTCGGTCCTCAATGTTTACCATTGACTGACCAACGGTCAAAAATACAAATACAATATAGACACAAACACATATATATAGTCTAAAAAAGTTCTTTCGTTGCATATCTGCAACATCGTCAGTGGTGCTATTGTTTCCTCCCGTGGTATTGTATGCGTACGCCATCTTTATTTAGTCTGTTTATTTATTTTCTTGTCTTCTCTGCGCATGCGCTTGCGTGTGTGTATAGTGTTTTGTTTGATGTGTGTTCGTGTTTGGGTGACTGTATATTGGTTATTGTATTCTATCTTAGTTTACTAGTGTATTTATGTGTTTGTTGTTATAAACAGACTAAATAAAGATGGCGTACGCATACAATACAACGGGAGGAAACATAATAGCACCACTGACGATGTTGCAGATGCGCAACGAAAGAACTTTGTTAGACTATATATATGTGTTTGTGTCTATATTGTATCTGTATTTTTACCGTTGGTCAGTCAATGGTAACATTGAGGACCGAATGAATTAACTGTGGAGATATAAAAGACACAGAAGCGAAAACCAACCAAACAGTGAGTGTGTTCTGTTATTAATTCGTGTGTGTGTGTGTGTGTGTGTGTGTGTGTGTGTGTGTGTGTGTGTGTGTGTGTGTGTGCGTGCGTGCGTGCGCGTGCGTGCGTGCGTGCGTGTGTGTGTGTGTGTGTGTGTGTGTGTGTGTGTGTGTGTGTGTGTGTGTGTGTGTGTGTGTGTGTGTGTGTGTGTGTGTGTGTGTGTGTGTGTGTGTGTGTGTGCTTATGTGTCTGTGTCTAAATGTGTATGTTTGCATGAACGAATACACTAAGCTTTAGATTTAATAGAATGTACAACCACTGATTCCAGCTATTTGCACTATCATATATTTTGGTTTCTAGTAATTCCTTGGGGAATTGGTTGACCAAATTCTTTCCTTAATTGTTTTATTTATTTTTCTTTATTTTATTCTTTCTCTTAGATTTCAGGTATTTGATTAAAGCAAAGCTCCTAAAATACTACAGTGGACTCTGCAATACTACTGTGGGCTCTTGCAAGGCTACCGTGGGCCCATCGGGACCTCTTGCCATTGGATAACCTTGCAACTTGGCCAGTCCGCCACTGTATATATATATATATTATTAGCTTAAGCCCTTGCCATTCTGAGTTCAAATCCCGCCGAGGTTAACTTTGCCTTTCATCCTTACGGGGTCGATAAAATAAAGTACTAGTAATGCACTGGATAATTGCTGACCTTGTGCCAAACGTAGAAACAATTATTAGCTTACGGTTGTCTGATCTAACGAGCTTTTTGATTCAGTCTTTGCTCTTCTATATTTGGGTGATGTGTGGCCACATTCTCTTCTGATTCTATGTTTTTCAGATATTGCTTTCTTTGTTTGTAGTGACATCCACTGTGGGATGGAAAGGTTTTCCTTAGGTAAAATCTCTTCAGATACCTCTTTTATGCCTCTGCAAATAGTATCATAAATGTTGTCAGAGTCTTCATCAGATTGCAAAGCTGAAAAGTGGTTTTGCAACTCGAGTTTAAATCGGCTTCCTGTTTCGTTACATAAGAGTTAACTTTCGGTGGTATTTTAGTTCTTTGGTGCCAAACAAAGTCGATGCGAAATTTCGTACGCACCATACGATAGTCAGATATATCAGGGGTGTTAAGAGCAGTGCTGTCTAATATGCTTAGTCTTGCAAAAGATTTTCTTGCTATTATAAAGTCTATTTTATTCTTAATTATATTGTCTGGTGATATCCAAGTGAACAGGTTTTTTATTTTGAAATATTGTGTTGGTGATCTGCAGATTGTTCCTCGTACAAAATTCGGCTAGAAGCTCGCCTCTCAAGTTAAATGTACCTGTGGTATATTTTCCAATACTTGATGGGAATGATTCGTTCAGTTGCCCAATTTTGCAGTTAAAGTCACCCATCTAAAGGAGGTGATCTCTCTTTGGCGTCTTATCTATAATGGCCTGTATGTTGTCATATAACTTATTGATTTCTTCATCTTGAATTGTATTATCACTACAGGAAACAACCCAGACATGTTCAAGAAAGCATTGATAGTTGTACTCTACAAAAAATGTAGCAGACTTGATTGTGGGAACTATCGTCCTATCAGCCTATTGAGTCACGTTTACAAGCTTTTCATGAGTATCATTGCAGAACGAGTGAAGTCAGACCTTTACGCCTCATTTCCTGAAACGCAAACTGCGTAGCAACCAAGAAGAGGCTGTTTGAGCAGATCCTAGCTATTGAACAAATCATTGAGAAATCAATAGAATTCAACAACCCTGTGCACACCACCTTCATTGACTTTACAAAAGCTTTTGACAACGTGAAACTACCCAGCTTGTGGTAACTCTTAAACAAGACCCCAATTAACAAAAAATACATCAACCTACTGAAAGAAACTTACACCACTCAACAGCATATATCGAAACAGATTTGGGAGCTACACGGTGTATAGACATCTTGAAGGGAGTTAAGCAGGGGATGTACTGTCAGCACTTCTTTTCTGTATAGTTATAGCTGCACTTATCTACCTAACAGAAGAAGAATGCTCCTCTGACTATCAAATAGGAGGTAAAGTCCTATCAAATCTTAGCTATGCAGACGATCTGGCCATTATGAGTTACTCTAGAACTGATCTGCAAGACTTTCTGTATGTACTTGCCAAATATTCGCTGGAGGCTGGCTTACACATCAACATCTCCGAAACAAAGTGTATGACAACTGATAAAAACAATACCAATCTCCAACTCACAATCTACAACCAGCAAATTGCTAAAGTTACGGAGTTTGTATATCTCAGTCACAAACTATCACCAAACAACAATGGTTGCTGCACAGTATCACATCACTCTAGGTTGGGCAGCTTTCAACAGGAACAAGGAAGTACTAACATCAAAACGAGTTTCCTATCATTTGAAGGCTATGATCTTTGATACTTACATCCTACCAGTTGTGTTATATGGTCTTGATTGTGTTAATTGGACGACAAGGTCACTTCCGAAGCTCTCAACATTCCAGAGCCACATCATGAGACTTATGACTGGCAAGCAGCTCAGCGACCGTATCTGTATCAGTGAGCTGCTCAACATTGCCAAACTTAGACCAATTACATTAATTGTCAAGTCAAAAGTACTCAAACTATATGATGATATAAAAAGATCAACTCGTGGAAGGAAGGTTGGCTGGTAAGAGAAGCAGAGGCCGGCAGCCAAAACGATGGCCTGATAATGGACGGAATTGATCTTTGCTCTTTAAACTCTGCTGCTGGTGATCGAACTTTGTGGAAAGGAATATCTCATGTTGATGTGCAGTCTGCAACTGGCAGAGTTTAGCGTCATAAGAAAGATATATATTGCTAATATATATCTTTCTACTTTCTCTTATTTTCCTAATATTATTAGGAAAATAAGAAAAAAAGTAGAAAATGCTTATAGGATTTTCTCATAAAATAACAGCAAAGCATTTTTTAAAAAGTAATTTATAGTACCAGTTTCAGCTGATAAATATTTCGGCTTCTTCGTGCTACAGGAAATAGGATAAAAAGTATATAATAAAATTAAGGTACATATTAATTAGAAGAGGATATAAGAGAACATAGTTTACATGTATATAAAAATTAACATTTTCGTTTATCACTTTCGCTCTCTCGCTTCCATGGTGGTTTGGTGGTAGTAGCAGCTAAAATAGAAGTTGGCTTGTATGTATATATATTAGAAAGCAGAGAGCCGGAACAAATAGTACAAGATATGCTATCAAATACTCTAACTATTCTGCCAATTCGCTGCCTGAAAAAAATAATAATCGAAGGAAAGAAATGTTTGTTTAAATGAGAATACCCAATTGTCAATTGTGAGTGTATAGCATGTTTTTTTTTTGTTTAAGTAAAGTACTTGGCTCACGGACCCCAGCACTACTTTGGCGGATCTCAGACTGGCAGTGACCGGGCTACAGATAGTTACATTAAAAGGCTGGCAAGAAATTAACAAGAAAAAAGAAAGCACTCTAGCAAGGTTTCCGTCAACCTAAAATATACAATACATAATCGTCCTGAAGAACACATATATTTGGAGAAAAATGTTCACAAAACGAAGCAAAAGAAGGAACCACTACTTAGTGACTTGATCTACCAGAAATAGATCTTAAATGAAACTAAAACCTCAACTCACCATATATATAAACCTCTACATGGTGTCCCGATCAAGCAGAAATAGCTCTTTAAATGACCTCAACTCACCATACAAACAGGGTTCATTGGATAATGTAGTTCTGAATACATCATCGGCGTTGGATTTAGACTCTGGAGGGCCGGGGGCACTTCAGGTTTGGTGGGGTGGCCTTCATACACATAAAATTAAAATACACAGAAACCCTCCAACCCCCATTTTACATATCAAAGTTAGCTTGGCGCAAGTAATTGTAATTGGAACTGAAATGTTATACATACAGGTATTAAATTCAAAAATACTAACCATCCTAAAAAGCCTAGTTGAGGGCACAAATAAATTGCTACGGCTGTCGCTGGTGGGGCCCTCCACTGTAGAAGACCCAGAGCAGTTGGCCCCTTTTCCCTCCATTAAATCCGGCCCTGCATGGTATGAACGCTTTGATTATATCCATGTCCGCTTGATCAGGGCTGACATGGACATAAACAACAGCACTGAATTTTGTCTAAATGCAAAAGCAACAGTATATATATATATACTATTGCTTTATATATATATATATATATGTGTGTATATATAGTAATAATAATAAATTTGAAGACTAAAATCCAAAGAGGGCTCGATAAGGATAAATATATATCAAATATATAAGAACCGTAGAGCAAATATTTATTAAAATAACAGATTAAAGTTTAAGCAAAGAATCACTGCTTTCACCCTTAACGGGATTTTCTGAAACTAACAAAGTCAATCTGTGAACGCAGAAGTGAATATTTCAAAAAACGTTGCAACCGGAAGAAGACAGGAAGACGATACATTGGTTCGTGGAAACGTTCCCTGGCAAAGAACGGGAAAAAACGAATATAATACGTCATTATTTGGAGTGGTGAGAAACAATTACACGCAAAGACAAGACCATGTTTATGGTATAAAAGAAGTCGTAGACTAATATTCTATTAGGTGGTTCATAGAGACGTTCTCTGGCAATGAACGGAAAAAACGAAGATAATACGTCATATGTGGAGCGGGGAGAATAATTGCACGCAAAGACAAAACCACGTAAATGGTATAACTGAAGTCGTAGACTAAAATTCTAACTAAGAAACCAAATGATTCTCGGCTTCAGAGTTAAGAATAAAGTAAATAAAATACAGAGGTAATTGAAATTAAATAAATACATACACGCATCCATATACGTACATACACAAGCATACGCGAAAACACTCGCCATAGGTATACAAATACACGCACGTACACAAAAAAAAGAAACCCGCACGCACATACAGAACCCACGCAACGCCTGTACCCGCATGCATACGAATATATACACCAAATACACATAAAAATATATATAAAATATATATATATATATATATATATATATATATATATATGTGTGTCTAATTAAACAAACGTATATAAATAAATAAATACGTATATAACAAGCGCACACACATACCTACATGTAAATACACATATGTTCGGAGACGTACGTCAACCAAAACACAAAGTACACATATACACACACTCTACATACGTACGAACCCGCATACTCACACAGACGCAAAACTCACGTATACACATAACCAAAAGCATATGTACCAGAATATATAATATATACGCCATAACATATACAATCAAATATACGTACGAGAAAGTATACGTACCTTCACAAAACATAGAGGTAATATATACTTACCTATACAAATAAGTAATGGATAAACATAACATAACATAAACTTAGCTACCACATCAAGACGTAAAATATCCGCGTATAGTTCGTACTATCCGTTAGGGTATAATGTGGGGCTGTAATACATGAAAGTTTTGTGCAATTTATGTTTACAAGCCGAAATTGCCTCAGGTTTTTTGTTTAAGATGTGGTCTTTAGCGTAGAGTATTTCTAGGGCCTCAGCGGCGCAGAGGTCACATGGTCTTTTATTTCCGTTATACGATCTAGTCCTAACTAGAATCTCCCAGTGTAACTTATATTGGGTGTGGTTGTCTTTTAGACTCCAGATATAAGCTGAAAGTGACGTCATATTCCTTCTTAAAGGGTAACGAAAAGAATGGGTATGCATGTAAAGACGCTGCTTGAATCTATTGGCGGTTAACCCTATGTAGGCCCTACGGGACGTGGGTGTTTCAACCTTACATTTGTAGACAATGTTACTAGAGAGGCATTTCTCGGATAGGGGGCAGTCAACCCGATTCCTACAATTACAGTTAGTACTAACTACAGGGTTGCACGTGTTCCTACGGCTAGGTAGTTTAGCTAAATTTGAAGCTGTGATGTTATGTGCAAGGTTAGGAGTCGTAGAGTAAGAAATTTTAATAGTATTTCTATTAAAAATGTTACTATATTTATGTGTAGGGAGAAAATGCTTCATAATAAGGGAGAGAAAGATCTTAGCTAATAATGTGGCCACCTCCATATTATATGGTGGGTTATACCATATAATGCGTCGGGATCTATTTCTTCTATGTCTATTCTCGTACTCTGTATATGCTACCTTATCGACAAATCCACTCCGAGCAAGAGCTTCATTGTAATATGTGGAATGGTCGTTGAAAATATGCTCGTTAGTAGATAGATGGGAAAGCCTCAAAGAAACGTTTCTTACCAGGTTCTTGGTTATGCTGGCAGGATGGTTAGAATGCTTACTTATGTAATTAAGCGTATCATTCGGCTTTCTATACGGGTAATGCAAGCCATTCGATAAATTGAGAGTAACCTCGATGTAATTAACGAACGAGAGGTTGGCTTCAACCTGTATGGAGAGGTTGAAACCGTTAAAGAAGGCTGTGAGTTCTTTTCTGAACCTGTCGCAAGCGCGTGGGCCGCACTTAGTCATGGTCAAAAGACCATCATCACGATAC
Organism: Eledone cirrhosa; assembly: GCA_964016885.1. Lineage (NCBI taxonomy): Eukaryota > Metazoa > Mollusca > Cephalopoda > Octopoda > Eledonidae > Eledone > Eledone cirrhosa. Next base: position 141,665,977 of record OZ024740.1, on the reverse strand, counting down.
ATATCACCGCCCACGTTGGGGAATTCTTCCTTGATAGAGAAAAAAAGGAAAAGGCCGATAAGATCAGTAACCTCCGCAGAATCGCTGGCGCCCGTACTCACGTCGAATGGGGTACTATTAGATGTTTTAATCCAAATAGAGTCGTCGAAATTATCACCGACTTACGGGCATTGAGGATGACATCAACTTCGAAATCCTTAACCACTGTGGGTGTTTTAGCGAAATTGATAGCTTTAAGGAGAAGTGGTAAAGTAATGGAGGAGTAGTAATTATTGATGTCGAATTGGATAAAATGGCAATGCTCCTTGTCGCATATGCCATTGAACCAATCAATCACCGCGAAAGAATTGTTCCACAGTGCAAGACGGGCCAAACTTCTAATTTCAGGTATAATTCTATCAAGAATCCTTTTACTAAGTCTACCTAAATCGGACTTCGTAGGGTTAATAAGCCGAATAGAGGGGTTGTTCGGAAAATTGGATTTGTGATCGTTCAGGGTAAAGTGGGGAGAAATAGGGTCCAGAGGTTCGGTCCGGTCCAGGATGTTGAGATCAGAGGTGATTTTAAACCCAGCATCGTGATTTCATTAATGACGCTCCGATTAGTTTTACGGTAATCCTTAGTTACAGCATTATGTAGCAGTTGATGGTAAGCACTGCGCTCCACTTGATATAGATTGCCAGTTTTGTCGGAGTGTACGTGCACGGCATTAGAATCCTTAATAGAACGAATTCTATTCTTCAGGTCCTGCTGGAAGGAATTGCTCCTATTCCGAAATTTGATACTCCGTATGAGTTCCAAGACATCATTTTCGAAGGGTAGCAATGCTGGGTTACTCGGAGGGTTATTATAGGTTTTAAACCCAAATTTATCCTGTTTGTTGTCTTCTTTTCCCTGATTATCGGAATAAAAGGCACGCCAACGCAACCTTTTAATGAACGCGTCTGTTTTCTGTATCAGGAGTTTTAGGTATGTTTTCCTGCTTGGTACGGGTATGTTCTTTGTATTCAGATGTTGTTTCTGCATGATGAATATAAGTCAATAGAGTGCTCAACCGAGGGAGCCAACAGAAGATCCCGTTAAGGGTGAAAGCAGCGATTCTTTGCTTAAACTTTAATCTGTTATTTTAATAAATCAATATATATATATATATATATATATATATATATATATATATATATATATATATATATATATATATATATATATGTGTGTGTGTGTGTGTATGTGTGTGTGTGTGTGTAGAAATTTCGTATTTCTAAAGAAACACGATTTTAGGAAGTCATAGCTATGCAAACACCGGGGCTAACGCCCTCTGGTGGTGTCCTGCAGAAGCAAGGGGGACAACCGTCTATGCATTTCAGGCCTGACTGGCCTTCGTCAGGACGGTCCCAAGTCCAGCAGTCGCAAGCGGTGGGAGGGACCGTTCTGAGGAAGGCCAGTCAAGCCTGAAATGCATAGACGGTTGTTCCTCTTGCATCTGATGGACACCACCAGAGGGCGTTCGCTCCGGTGTTTGCATAGCTACGGCTTCCTAAAACTGTTTCTTTAGAAATATGAAATTTCTATACATATTTGTATAAAGCTATGCTTGAAGCGAAATACGATTTCTCTGATATATATATATATATATATATATACACATATGTGTGTGTGTGTGTGCGTGTGTGTGTGTGTGTGTGTGTGTGTGTGTGTGTGTGTGTGTGTGTGTGTGTGTGTGTGTGTGTGTGTGTGTGTGTGTGTGTGTGTGTGTGTGTGCGTGAGAGTGTGTGCGTGCGCGCACGTTTACGTGTGTTTACATTCGGCTCTCAGTTTGCACATACATATATACATACACACATGGTCAGTGTCCGATAATCGGACGTGTGTAATTACTGCTTACATGAAGGCAACATACCATATATTGGAAAAAGTTGAGCTACATTACGCGGTAAGATTACATATAATAATTCTACATAAGTGTTTGAACTGTAAATGTGTTGTAAAACACCTATTTATATGAACGATACATACACTTATGATATATGAACGATACATACACTGATGATATATGAACGATACATACACTTTAACATATAAATACAGCGTTGTTGTATTATATTACATTCATAAAGAAATATACTAAGTAACGGGGGAGGGTTGGGGGGTTGTTCTCAATTCAAACAATTCAAAAACAACGTTTAAAACACAGTTGTAGAATTAAAAACTAACTGAAAAGAAATATTACCCAAGCTGTGAATAACTTTAAATTTGATTCTGACAGAACTTTGTCGAAACTTTTAAAGAAGATCATCGACTATTTTGAAAAATAAATACAAAATATTAGTGAATAGACGAACTTATCATGGCAAAACGTATCGCAACTACACTCGTTGTATACAGTGGAGCTACGAGCTTAACAAAGAATTATATGAAGCATACAAACAATCTGAACCCCAAAAGTTCGGTTTTATGCAAAGTTTAAAAACGTTATGGAACTCCAAACACCCAGAATTAAACTTTTCTCCAAAGCATTTAAATGAACAGGCAAAACGTATCATTAGATGTAAATTGATACATCTAACGGAATTGAGTGATACTACAAATACAGCCCTTGTAGACAACCACCTCACCTCCACTGACAGACAAAGAGAATGGCCAGCTAAATCAAACAGTGAACAGCTCACCAACAATTTTGCTGAAATCCATCCCACTTCCACCGAAGAACAGCGAGAATAGTCAGCTAACTCTAGTAGTAATTGTCACCACATCAACAACGAGGCTGAAATTCATAACTCTACTGTACCAACAGAACACCAAACACTTGTGGACACCTTACAAGTGATATGGGATGATATGGTTCAAGAGATACACAGCCTTAATGTGAGTGACAGACCATACAACACCAGAATCAGTAAAGAATCCACTAAATTAGAATTGGAAACGGTGAACGAAATAGCTGACAATTATCTGAAGGCTATATGATCTAAAGGTGTAGAAACGACATTTGAAATGCTTAACATTTTGTTATATGTTTCAGCTGTCACATTGCTATCATATAAAAAATATCTAAAACCACGCAATCAAGATACAAACACAAAACCCTGAACCAACGTGGATGCGAAATTTAAAAAGCAAAATTTTGTCCCTGAGACGAAGTATCTCACACATCGCAGTCATTATGAATTGCAACTTAGAGAGTAACTTCACACGACACCAGGAAGACGTAAAAAAAAATTAGAGAGGCGATTTGGAGATACAAAATTTTAAACTTTAAACTCCAAATTACACCAGTTGAAACAACAACTCACAGCTGCAAGAGAAAGACTAAAATATAAGTCAACAGCACATAAACGACAAGTGCTAAATAGATTGTTTGCCAGAGATCCTAAATCAGTTTATCGCAGCTTCGGTGGCAAAGGCTCAATCTCTGTAAATGACACCCCTTCAAAAGAATAGGTTGAGAGCTACTGGAGATCTGTATGGAAAACGGATGACGGATTCAACAGACAAACTAAATGTCTACAAGAACTGGAACAGGACTACTTCCAGCATGTCCAGACAAAACAATATGACATAGATGGGTCAATACTGGAAACAGTTCTACAGAAAATGTTGAATAGGAAATCACCAGGCCCATACCTCATAACAGGATACTGGTTGAAGAATTTCACTTTCGGCAGGATCTCATACGGATGTTTACAGAAACCATTAAAGGCACACAAGAACTGTCCAGATGGTTATCAACTGCCACTACTCTCCTCATTCCCAAAAATAGCCAAACCACCCTTGCTAAAAATTACCGCCCAATAGCCTGTCAAGACATCATGTATAAATTATATTCTGGGTGCCTTAACCTGTTCTTACAGGATCACTGTGCTACCAACAACAGTATAACACCTGAGCAAGTTGGTGGACAGAGGGAGTTGTGGGGTCGCATAGATCACCTACTAACTAATAAAATGATTCAAGAAAAAACAACAAAGAATTGCAGAAACATGACTGTGGTGTGGCTGGACTATCAAAAAGCATTTGATAGTGTACCTCATGGGTGGATTGTTAAGGCTTTACAGTTAGCTAAAGTCCCACAACCATTGGTAGCTGCTGTTGAACGCCTGACCAAGAACTGGTACACCAATCTGATCCTTAGAGGTGAGAAGGAGCAAGTTAAGACTGATAAGATACATTACCAGAAGGGCATCTTTCAGGGTGATAGCTTGTCAGTGCTACTCTTCGTTCTCTCACTAAATCCACTATCTTACCTACTCAGGAAACAAGGTGGAGAAAGAAGTGGGTCCAGAAGTATCTCCCATCTTTTCTTTGTTGATGACCTGAAGTTGTATGGGCCAAATATCAATGACATCAAGAAACAATTGGACCTCATTACAGAATTTTCAACAGACATCAAAATGAAATTTGGTGAGTCCAAGTGTGCATATTTGGCAGTAAAACGTGGAAGAGCTGTGCCCTCCTCTAGAAATATAGAGATGAACGGCCTGACAATACAACCTCTACAGTCAGGTGACAACTGCAGATATCATGGACAGGATGATGGACCCATAAATGTCAGATATCATGTCAGATATGATGGACCCATAAATAAGGAGAGAACCAGAACAGAATACCTCAGAAGAGTAAAGAAAATCTGGTCATCAGAACTGTCAGCGTACAACAAGTACATTGCCCACAATACTTATGCTGTGCCAATTCTAACGCCAACATTTGGCCTGCTGAACTGGTCATTGCAAGAACTAAGTGAGATGGATGTTAGAACTCGCAAAATCTCAGTGTTACTGGGAACTTTAACATCAATGGTGATGTGGATAGGCTATACTTCTCACGCAAGGAAGATGGCCGGGGTCTAAAATCCATATTAACAGCACATAAGACTCGGATAGTAACACTGAAGCAACATCTTCAACAGAGGAAAAAGGTTGGCAACCATCTTGCCCAGGTTTATGAGCATGAAGAAAAAAATATCATTAGGATAGCCACTGATTTGGAGGAGAGATAAGGAATAAAGCCTGATCTAAATCTCTCACCCCGAGAAATCGGAAGATCCTATTCAATGTTCAAACAAGATGTAAACATTGACTAATTTACAGAAAAAGTTGTGCATTGATACTTGAGACGTAAAACACAGACCATAGAGGGGATAAACCACTCAAAAAGCCTGGCATGGAGTTCCGACAAGTTTATGACATCACACCTTGAGGGATATCTCTATGCAATACAGGAACAAGAACTCCCTACCAAATATCTGCTGCACAAAAGAGGAGGGCCAGCAGCTGACAATAAATGCAGGCTATGTAAAACAAAGATCGAAGATGTAAGCCACATTGTTGCCAGCTGCGAAAGAATGTCATCTCGCTACTACCTCCCCATGAGACACGATGGGATAGCTAGAACCATCTGGAACGCACTTCGGAAAACAAAATTAAAAACAAACGAGGAA
>OZ024740.1:141650543-141655543 GCA_964016885.1 Eledone cirrhosa | reverse complement strand
AGCAATATTTCATATAAAGAATAAATAGAGATAGTCATACCTAAATATCTGGAATTTTCATATCTGGCCATCCAAGAGTATATATATATATATATATATATATATATATATGTGTGTGTGTTTCGTTTTTGAATTTCTTTTGCAAGATTTCTTATCTGAAAATGTGTGTTGAAACAGATATTGTTATACTTTGGGAGGGTCATGCTGCCAATAAAAACACAAGCACCAGTTTCCCTTCAACCTATTATAAATTTTCGGTTAGTTTGATGGTTCCATAACCGGATGGTTGTTTATATATTGTCAAAGCTCTTTCGTCACACATCATGTGACTTCCTCAGTGACTAGGTTTTCATGTTGTGTCTCTACTTTGTTCTCTCTTACACCATTTTGTTTTTGTGTGTTGTGTTTTGTGTGTTGTGTGTTGCGCATGTGTTACATCCGGGTGTATGTGTGTTTTATTTATGTGTTTGTTTATTTACTAGTCACTAGTTTGTTGTTTTTTTCTATCTGTGTGTGTCTGATTTGTTTTGTTAGCTGGGTTTTTGTGTGTGTCTGTATGTCTTGATTTTGTCCTCCCAAAGTATAACAATATATGTTTCAACACACGTTTTCAGATAAGAAATCTTGCAAAACAAATTCAAAAACGAAGTATCGTAAGCCTTAGCCAGGCTAGCAAGATACTGAAAACCACCATATTCTGTTGTCTAAAGAAAACAATAGCAACTCCACAACTCCACTTCATAAAATAATGTGCCTCATCCACAGTTTACACCTATACCATCAACACCAATGTAAGAAGACTCCAACTAACCAAAAGACAAGCTGATAGACCCAAACGAACACTGATTCTAAACATAAACAAGAAAATTTACATAGAATTAAACCAAGAAAAACGGAAGCGTAACCTAATACAAGAAATAAGTAAGATCACTACACCAAGAGAAAAATCAGAATAGATAAACATTATACATGAAGACGAAAAATAAATCATCCTGAAATGTAACAAACATTTTAGCAAGAAATTAACGTGGCTCAAACAGATGAAACTAAAACAAGAAACTTCAGAAAATAGAAAGAAATACCCAGATAAGATCGATGGAATAAACATGGCGGACGTCCCATTAACCGACGAGTTCAACAACGGAAATATATACGGCAGTACTACCGGTGATCCTGAGGAACTGTTCATCCTACAGTTACTACCTAAATATGCCACATATAGTAAGGTAAATATGATAGAATGTTTATCTGAGATAGAAAAACATTTACAAAAATAAGATGGAGACTAAAAAACAGCAACGAAAATAACATCAACAACACGAACAACGATAACAACAGCACACACACAACAACGACAACAACAACAACAACAACGACAACAATAACAACACACAACAACAACAACAACAACAACACACATACACACACAACAACATATACTATGCTTCCCACCACAATGCACATCCCAACAACAACAAACACAGAAACAGAAAACAGGTTAGAAAGTGAGTGACACAGAGGGAAGGGAAAGTAATCACAATGAGAGAGATAGAGAGAAAAATGACAAATACAGAGGAGATAAACAGGACGAACACACAGACACACAAAATAGATTAGAAAATAACAGTGACACAGAACGAAGGGATAGGAGAAACAATGAGAGACATAGAAGTAACCATGAAGCTGTTGGTGGAAGTAGAGACAACACAATTGATAACAACAACATAGTAAACAATACACCCTGGAATTCCACCTTTTACGACCCATCTGATAAGTCCTTCGACATGCGACGCATTTACCCTACGACGCTTTCGTTAAACAAACGATCGTGTTTACCGTCACAAGCTGGTGACCAAACGGAGGCACAATTTACAATAGCCAGAAGTAAACTTTAAAAGATTCTTGAACAGCATAGCAGGAAAAAGAATAGAATAAAGGCCCAGAAACTGGGAGAAAATCCGCAAATGGCTTACGTAAGCTCATGCAGCGCTCACGAAATGAAGAGATCGTATGCTTTCCAACAGACAACTCTGGCAGAATGTCAGTTGACAGCCTGCCAAACTACATCCAGGCAATGCAACCCCACATCATCAACACATGAGAGATAACACCACTACAGCATGAGGAAAGGGAAAAAACCCTCAACGCTCATATGATGATGTGGACTACATAATGTAGCATAATAAACGGACTGCCAACAAATTCCAGGCCTGGAACAACGACGTATCAACGCTGTATATTCTTCGCAAAGACCACAAGGCAAATAGTGACCCAGTCACAGGACCGCCAACACGGCCAGTCTGTGGAGCTAACATTGCTAGCAACTACAGACTCTCCTACTTCCTCTCCCTGATCATACCCCCTGTCATCCAAATGACCCCAGATATATGAGATAGCACGGAGGAACTCTTCAGCAGAATCGGAAAATGAAACCTGTCTAGGGACCTAACAGGATGAACAATAGGTAGCATGGATGTCCCATCCATCGATGTTGATTTTGCTGTGGAAAATGCGTAGAAATGATCAGCGAGAGCGATGCGGAATTCCATTTGATACCAGTGAACTGCGACTCCTTAAACTTACACACAATAATGATTATTTATAGATACATGACCTCAGCAGCCACTGCCCCGTAAGACCAGAAAGAGGCAGACTACATACCATTACCTCAATGGCCAAGAAGGCTCACACAGAAAGATGGAGCGGGTGGAGCAGAGCCATACGGACCCCCGAAAACCATGATGAATAAAATAAAATGATCGCACAAGCGGTGGGGGCCAGAACAACACTAACCCTTTAAGAACATAAGTTTAAGCTCAATGGCAAAACATATGCACAAGAGGAGGGGACAGCCATTGGCGTTAGCATTGCAAATGACATAGCTAACCTCTTTATGGTATGGTGGGACAAAAAACTTAAGGAATAATTAGAAGACAATTTTATAACCCTAACTATATACTTCCCTAGATGACATAAACGTCATAGTAAAACACCCCCACAGGAAAACAGTCAAGAATTAGAGAACACCATAGAAAGCATCCAGCAATTAGCTAACTCCATCCACAAGAACGCAAATCCTCCATTCGCATTATGCCAAACCCATGACCTCCAAGTACCTGATCCACCGAAACTCAGCTGTTTTGGATCACATTAAAATCAATATACTGATTGCAGACTTAGTAAGAGTAATGAGGAACGTGTCTCGCGTGTGCAACCCTAAAGAATTAGAGAGACACATACAACACTTCATCGATCGCATGCAGTTCTTTCGTTACAATTAGAGAAACAAGATCAGGGTATATAAAGGAGCCAGGACCAAATGGGCAAAGATTGTAGAAAATGATGCAAATGGGACTTGCACCATGTATAGGAGAAAATCTTGGAATAGAATAGAAATGATTAGGAATAAGGTAAATAAAATTAACTCATGGTATGATAGCAATAAATACCAGAATGTAATGTTCGTCAATACAACCCCTACAGGCGAACTAGCTTACAGATTTAGAAGGTCCCTAGACAAGCTCAAATAAAATACTAAGATAGTTGAAAGACCAGGTATTGCCATAAAAACGCTAATTTCAAAGAACCCCCTGCATTTATAGGAAATGCAGAGTCTGCAAGCTAAGCCCGCAAATTAATTGCAAAACTAGGAACGTAGTATATAGCATAAGATGTAGAGTGTAGGAATAAGAACATAACATACATAGGTGAAACAGCCCGTAGCATAGGAGAAAGGATAAGTGAAGACTGGCGAGAACTTCATGATAGGAAAAACTCATCAGTACTCTACCAACATGCCAAAATAGAACATAGGGGTACATTAGAGAACATAGAGATAAAAATGATATCGACACACACCCAGATGTAACGCTTGCGCAAACTAAATACACAACACACAACACACAAAAATAAGATGCTGCAGGAGAGAACAGAAAATAAAAAGGGGGGGACACAAAATAAAAACCCAGTCACTGAGGAGGTCACAGAATGTGTGACGAAAGAGCTTTGATAATATATAAATAACCATTCGGTTATCGAACTAACCAGCCACCCGGAAATCTATATATATAAAACTGAGGATGTGTCTGTGTGTGTGTGAGTTTGAATCCTGAAAACTCGAGAACCACCCAACCGACTGTTTTCAAACTTTACACATGTAATACTTGTTTCAGGGAGTCTTCTGAGCAAAAGAAATTGCAAATTGTCAATGCCCTAGGCACCGCATTAGGCGATTTAGCGATCTCTCTCTATAATTCTTAGTCTTTCTCTTTTTAGATAGGTACATACATATAACGTCGTGCCCTTATAATATCTGTCTGTATGTCTGGCTGTCTGCATTACGTCCCTTCCCACAATTCCCTCTTAGTCCAGAACGCGTCCTTATATCTGTCTGATGTCTGGTTGTCTGCATCGCACTCGGCGCGTCAATGTATGGCTGTTAAACGAACCGCGAACGCATTCTGATTCATTCTAAAGGCTACCAGTGGAAGCAACCGTAACACCCTCCAAATGTCAGAGAACGCAGTCAAAGTCGCTATTAAGGGCTACAAGTGAACGCTCACATGGCCCTTTTTAGGGCCACCACTTGAAATTGTTGATGGTTACCCCTCCTTACTGGGGTGTCAGTGAACAGCTTACAAGGCTCTTTTAAGGGCCCTTGAAATAACTGATGGCGACCCTTCCGTTTAGGGCTGCCAGTGAACACGCACACGCCTCGGGGCCCATTGTATTGCACCATTCCTCTTTAAATTTGTTAAATTATACCCACAGTTTGGTAAACGTTAGTCCAGTTGCGTTTACTTACTAAGTTGCGGTGGACTCCTTCGAGAAGGCTCCACATGCTGTCTGATTGCACGTCATGCCTTGCTCAAGCATTCCAGACTTCCCTCTGACATAAGTGGTGACATCTGTCCTGCTGACTCATGCCACTTTGATAAAGTACAAAAGCACCAAGCCGATTTTCTCCACGTGGAAGGAGAAGCATACCTAATACTAATTGC
>OZ024740.1:141640543-141648043 GCA_964016885.1 Eledone cirrhosa | reverse complement strand
TGGAATACTACAAGTTTACGTGTTACGTAAGTTGGATTGATGATATCGATTTCATAGAAACATATCGGACGTATTGCAGAATATCGTTCGATCTGTCCAGGTCTGTTGTTTTAACCTGATTAGTTCTTTCGTTGTTTTTGTATTGTATGGTTGGGTTTTGCCTACCGCAATTTTCAATTTGTCAAGCTATTAAAACGTAATGTTATTACTCTAAGGACCTACCCTTATTGAGTGCTTTGCTACTCATTCCTTATTTCAGGTCGACTTTGCTTGGCCACAGCCAAAACTTCGATTTTACTAAGCTTCCACTTGTATATATATATATATATATATATATATATATATATATATATATATACATACAGGAGTTTTCTTGTTAATTTTCATTCAAAGTAGAGGGTAAACAGTATTCAATGTGTGAGACAAGTATTCACATGCGTAGTGTTTATATATATATATATATATATATATATAACGAAGGAATTGTGGTAAGGAACCAGATGGACCATAACGCACCAAAGTACTCAATACTTAGGGTAGTAGAGTGGGTAATAGGAACAAGTATGACCCCGACGGCATAGCTCAAGCCGTTTCGACGGCTATTTCTGAACTAAATAAGAATTTTTAGCCGGGTAAATAAATAGCCGAACTTCTCAGGTATTACCTTATATGGGGAGTTAGTAATTGTCGAGAGGAGTGGTCAAAAATTTGTTGTAAAGACAGATCATGGCATTTTGGTGGGAGGTTGGGGTGGTTGAATTTGCCGGTAAAACATAGAGGGAGTGGGGGAAACTCAGTGAAGCGTTGGAATTGAAATCTATACAGCAGAGTCTAAGGATAGTGTATAAAAGGTCGAAAAAAGTGTACTGGAGAAGAGGAGGGGGGGTGGAAGAATAGGTAAATCGAAAGGGAGTAAATAAAAAACCCATTATAAAAATAAGAAAATAAATATACAAAAACAATTTCTGGTTACTACTCCATTTCTACAATCACCAAATTTCTCATTGGTATTGAAAAGCTATAGAAAAGTTTAATAGGTGGAGAATGGGAAAAATACTAAATACGAGATTATAGTGAAAAAATAATATAAAGCAGGCTTTACAGGAGGTCTAACACCGCTGCTATAGATAGTTACTAATCAGCCAATGCTATCTTACAATGACAGGTTAATAAGTTGAGAACAAAAATACTAAAATACTATTACAAAAATATGAATACTAATACAAAAATACTAATACAAAAATACCACTAAGAAATCTAGAAACCATAGAAATGGAGCAGCAACCAAAAAGAAAAAAATTTACTGGGATCTAACACATCTGCTATAAAAAGCGTAATCGGCCGATTCTATCTTAAAATTAAGGGGGGGTACTGAGGCTACAGAGGACCGATGGGCTGCATCGGGGTAGGCGAAAGGTGAAAAAAAGAGACGCGGAAGGAAATCTGGGGTGGAAGGACTAGGAAGAGATGGGGGAAAGAAGGAAACATAGAGAAAAAGATAAAAAAGTTACGTCTACCTTTGTAAGCAGGGGTTACCCCTTACAAAATCGGCAAGTGGGGTATCAGCCCTTGTCTACACCCACCCACCGACCCACCCCCGGGTCATTATGAAGTTTGAGGGCGAGGTAAGTCCTACGCAATCTGTGTTTGCATGCGGTTACCAGTTCGTCTTTTTTGTTTGGGAGTTGGTCCTTTGAAAACAACATTTGTAATGTTTCCTCCGAGCATAAGTTACACGGACGGCGTCCTCCCGTGTAAGAGTTAGCTCTGGACAGTAAACTCCAAGTGAGATTTTTTTTTGTAGGTTATAAGTTATATTATTATTTTAAGGTCCCGGATGTAGCCTGAAAGTGTAGAGGCATGTCGCCGGGCCGGGTTTCGGAAAGTATGTCGGTGTTGGTAGAGCCGGGTCTTGAAGTCACAAGCGGTTAATCCTATATAAGCTTTATTGGAGGTGTCCGTCCTCACGTTGCACTGGTAGATCACATTACGATCTCGGCATCTGTTGTTGGGGGGGACACATTGATCTATCAGGACAGTTACACCTCCTGGTCGGCTCTCCACTGGTGTCTAGGTTATTTCTTCCATAGGGGTTGAGTTTTTTGTTGTTAGAGGAGACGATCTTCTGTGCGAAGTTAGGTGTGGTGATGTAGGAGAGTTTGATGGTGTTTTGTTGATTATGTTCTGGTCGCGGTGTTGTAGTGGGAAGTGTTTTTCGAGGAGCGTAAAGAAGATTTTCCCGATAGGTGTTGTCACCTCGGCATTGTGGGGAGGATTGAACCACGTAACGTTGCCTGAGCGGCGGTGTCACCTGCTGGTTCCGCTAATGGAAGCTGGATAAAAGGATATTTCCTCCCGGAAGCCACTCCGCCTGAGGGCCTGGTTGTAATAAGGCGCATATTCGTCGAATATAAAAGATAATAATTGTTTCTACTTTAGGCACAAGGCCAGCAATTACCCAGTACATTACTGGTACTTTATTTTATCGACCCCGTAAGGATGAAAGGCAAAGTTAACCTCGGCGAACCTACAATCTCACTTGGAGCTTACTGTCCAGAGCTAACTCTTACACGGGAGGACGCCGTCCGTGTAACTTATGCTCGGAGGAAACATTACAAATGCTGTTTTCGAAGGACCAACTCCTAAACAAGAAAGACGAACTGGTAACCGTATGCAAACACAGATTGCGTAGGACTTACCTCGCCCTCAAACCCCATAATGACCCGGAGGGGGGGGGTAGACAAGGGCTGAAACCCCACTTGCCGATTTTGTAAGGGGTAACCCCTGCTTACAAAGGTAGACGTAACTTTTTATCTTTTCCTCTATGTTTCCTTCTCCCCCATCTCTTCCTAGTCCTTCCACCCCAGATTTTCTTCCTCGTCACTTTTTTTCACCTTTCGCCTACCCCGATGCAGCCCATCGGTCCTCTGTAGCCTCAGTACTCCCTCCCCTCTAATTTTAAGATAGAATTGGCCGATTACGCTTTTTATAGCAGATGTGTTAGATCCCAGTACTTTTTTATTCTTTTTGGTTGCTGCTCCATTTCTATGGTTTCTAAATTTCTTAGTGGTATTTTTGTATTAGTATTTTTGTATTAGTATTCATATTTTTGTAATAGTATTTTAGTATTTTTGTTCTCAACTTATTAACCTGTCATTGTAAGATAGCATTGGTTGATTACTAACTATCTATAGCAGCGGTGTTAAACCCCCTGTAAAGCCGGCTTTATATTATTCTTTCACTATAATCTCGTATTTAGTATTTTTCCCATTCTCCACCTATTAAACTTTTCTATAGCTTAGCAATACTAATGAGAAATTTGGTGATTGTAGAAATGGAGTAGTAACCAGAAATTGTTTTTATATATTTATTTCCTTATTTTTATAATGGTTTTTTTTTTACTCCCTTTCGATTTATCTATTCTTCCAACCCATTTGCAACCACGCCACACGCCATGTTTTCATATTTTTCATATATTTATATATTTTCCTCTGCCGTGACTCGTCTGTTTCTTTCTTACTGCTTCCCCTTTCTCTGTATCTCTCACTTCCTTTTACCCCCTCTGCCAGTACTCTCTCTGTTAGCCTCTTCCTCACACTTTCACTCACCCACTCTATGCTACTCCCTCTCCTACTTCCTCCCGTTGGACCTGTGCGAAATTCTTTCCTCGCTCACATTTCGACCAGGTTAGTTGGTCTTTATTCTCTCTCGTCTACGATTTCACAGAACTTATGTTCGACGATTTCAGGGACTTGACTCCTTCTTCCTCACTTTTCGTTGCATTACCATCTTTGTTTGTTTACTGTCTCGCTCGTTCCCCTATTTACGTGTACCAACGAATTTCTTTAGCCGTTGCTCGCATCAACCAGAGGTATATGGTCTTTAAAGCGATGAAATACCAATGAAGGCTGGAAGATCACTGATGAAGGACTAAATTTATTCATATGTAACCCATTTGCAACCACGCAGCACGCCATGTTTTCATATTTATATATATATATGTGTGTGTGTGTGTGTGTGTGTGTGTGTGTGTGTGTGTGTGTGTGTGTGTGTGTGTGTGTGTGTGTGTGTGTGTGTGTGTGTGTGTGTGTGTGTAATGCAATGATCGTTCAGGGCATTATATATTCATAAATGGGAGATTTAGCAAAATAACGTCTCAGAAAAATAAATTAGTACTTACATTAAAATTACTTTATTGCAGTTTCAAAGCGTAACACCAATATCAATTATCTTAACTAACCAAGACATATAATATTATGAGACGATGCTCATCAGAGGAGGAGTTCTTTCGCCAAAAGTAAAAATATATTTGTCAACCAGCTACAAAATATGGTTTCCCATATGAAAAAATATCACGTGTGAAGTTGACAGGCGACAAGTTTAAGGGATTGAAGCTGTAGTAAGGAAATTTTGATGTAAGTATTAATTTATTCTTTTGAATTTATTCTGTTAACGTCTCCTATTTATGAATATATAATACTCTGAACTATTCAAAGAGCTAACCCTGCGACTGTTGAACATTATATATATGTGTGTGTGTGTGTGTGTGTGTGTGTGTGTGTGTGTGTGTGTGTGTGTGTGTGTGTGTGTGTGTGTGTGTGTGTGTGTGTGTGTGTGCTTATGTGATAATTATTTGATACTCCTTTGACAGGCTAATTGGTGAGCTATTTCTAGCGCCCCTTTAAACTTGTCTGTCCACCTGCTGGTTTTTCATCTCGGCCACCACACAGGTTACGTTCTCTACGTGTGGGAAAACATATATTGTGGCTGGATGTAAAATACTTTTTCTTTTTGTGAGAGATGATGAACATCTCGCGATATATATATATACATGTATACATACACATAAATATAAATAAAAATAATAATATTATTTATACTTATATATACACTATATATATAATTATAAACAGGAAAGGTCAGTAATTCATTACTACCTTATTACCAGTAAGAAAAATAGTAAGAAACATATACATATATACATTTATAAACGACTGGAGGATATAAGTTAGACAAACTAAAATAAGTCACTTCCACTCATATAATATCTGCAACTGCAGTTTCTGGAATTAAGAAACGTTGATAATTATCTCAATTATTCCGTCCTCTTCTTTGTTGATAATTCTCAATTATTCCGTCCTCTTCTTTGTTGATAATTCTCAATTATTCCGTCCACTTAGGTGAATTCTTTGGAATTAGAGAAAATATTGAACAGATAACATACAGAACAGGTTGTAGAAACCGCTTGAAGTGTCCCAAATCGTGCGCCATTGAACTACTAAATGAACATATATATCTCTATATATTAGAACAACACAACAGGTTTTTAATGGCGCTAGAAGTAGCACACAAAAACCCGTCTAAATCTACTCAACAGTGAAGAAGTAGCTAATATCAATCAAAATATTATTTGTCTCTAATATAGTTAGACATCTCAATGAAAAGATAAAATATCGACTCAGTGAGCAATTAAACATAAATATACAATCAACCTGTTAATGTGTTTTCTTTCACGAAATAGGCTTCAGAATAGAGATCTTTTAATCTTCGGAACCTGTGAAGATTTTTACATTAAAGAATCAGGCTTTCTGGCTTGAACCTGCGAGTTTGCTTTGTTTTTTTCAACCTGTAAAAGTGTATCTCTTTGAAAAGCAGACTTCTGTTTGTCTTGGGGGTTTCAGGATGCATCTTTCTTTCGTTTTTGTAAGGTCGGAAGTTATCTAGTATACTCCTTTTTATACTGAAATCAGTATGTGTACTTTAAATTGCAGATGTTATACAGGCGCTTGCTCTAGTGTTGCTTTACGCTAATCTATTTTATTTGAATTGACTACTTATAAAAATATTTGGTGACATCCTGCGCTAGGCATGTGTGCACGCGTATTTATGTTGCTATATATATTTATATTATTTTTTTGTTTTGTTATCTTTTTCTGTATTATTATCCGGTGCATATGTGATTGTGTGTGTAGGTGTACTGTTTTTTGTGAGTGCGCACATATTTATAAACGCAGGTACAATTATTGAAGCGAGCGAGAGGGTGCATGTGTGTGCACGCGCGTGTATCGGAGTAGTGTGAGAGCATGTGTTAACATAAAGCTGTATAATTGTGTGGTTATTTGCTAAAACAAGAGAAGTTACTTTTCTGTTGTCATCGCCTTCTCTTGCTGTTCTCATAACTTCCGTTTGAAGTCGCTTATATTTTTTCACTACAATAATTTGCTTCTGGATCTAGTTCAAAACGACATAGCAGGATGAATTCAATATGTGTGCTCTGCAAATTCTGCAGTACATAAGTGTATGAATCAAACTGCATTGTATAATAACATCCTAAAAATGTGTGCTTATTATTTAACTCCACTCTGCATATATTCATATTTCTCTTATACGTTTATCCACTTGGAATTACACACACACACACACACACACACACACACACACACACACACACACACACACACACACACACACACACACACACACACACACACACACACACAGGGTATATCTGGAGCTAATCAACAACAAAAACCGCAACTACCTTATTACCTTATTTTAAAAGGCTAGATCTACTAGAGTTTGCGTTGTATAAATTATCAAAAATTCGATCAGTTGCTCCTATTGGTGTATTTTAAATACCCCTAAAGGGACTTTATCTTTTTACTAAATGCTTGGATTATTGCTATAATATCATGAAATAATTTTCAATTTATTGGAAGAAGAAAACCAAAGCTATACAAGAAATTACAGAAGCAGTCGAAAAGAGCTCCAACGGGTCTGAACGAGGAGGAACAGAAACAATCTCCACTCGACTCAAGTGCCCTACAAGCAACAAAGCTCCAATATCCAAATGATTAAAAGGTGTCTGTAGAAAAAACCATCCAGGAATTATGACAGGGATGCGACTCGGTCTATTTAGACTGTAAGGAGTGAAGAGCCGTAACACATTTGCATATGGAGTTTCTTTTCGGAAGACCTACTGCCGTATTGCTCACTCTAGAGCCATATTTCTTAAGACGGGGCGTGGGATTTCAGAATGGAGTATCTCTATTATGCTATATATTAACTTTTCCCGGTCATTTTTTCTTCTTTTCCTTTTTTTTTCTTTTTTTTTTTCTCTTTTTTTTTTTCTTTTGGAAAATCAAAGTGGTGCGTGGTACAAAAGCTGTTGAGAAACAGTGCCCTAAAGTTTCTTACAACCAATTGATCGAAATATTTCAATTCACTCTATTACTTGCAAATGTAACATACAACCTATCAGAATTATTGAATTCCAGTTCTTACGTCAGTGTTTACGTGTTCAAGTAGAAACTATGATTCAAGTGGAGCAGATGCAGTTGTATGATCTACAATAGATTAATTATAATCGAGTATATTTTGGTGTTATACTTTGTGTACTTTGCTATGTTAACTGGCTTACTAACAGCTGAATCAAGAGTATGAACGTGTCACTCAGCAACAAAAATACGTCTGTTATGTATGTGTGTTGCCATACCTATG
>OZ024740.1:141633043-141638043 GCA_964016885.1 Eledone cirrhosa | reverse complement strand
GATCAATTCTACCTGTTTTATGTGAAAAAAGTGGCTCCAGAGGTATTAAGATTTGGTTGGTTGTTGAATGTCACGTGAATGAGCACTATAAGTTTCGCGCCAAATCGTGTTGCAAAAATTATTGTAGTCTAAACAATTTTGATTGGTCGGTGGAGGTCACGTGAATGTTAAAAATTGATTTTGCGCCAAATGTAGGTTTGTCGAAGAGTGTCCTTTTTCGCCTGATTGAGAAGTCACTGAAAAAAAACGTCTTTTAAAACAAATATGTGTGTGTATGTTTGCAAATTACTGAAAATATCGAATAATGTACACCATTTTTACCATTATCACAAAAATACTGGTCTATCCACACACACACACACACACACACACACACATACACACACACACACACACACACACATATACACACACACATACACACGCGTACACTAACATACAAACAGACACACACACACACACACACACACACACACACACACTTCTCCGTATAAAACAAGAGCTGAAAAATCTTTCAACATGTTAAAATATCCCCCACACACGTACAGACACATTCCTACTGACCGAATCCCTCTACCACGAACCACTCTGCTACACACACAAACACACACACACACACACACACACACACACACACACACACACACACACACACACACACACACACACACACACACACATATTTGTCTTAATAGATACCTGAACTGTTGACCTTTCAACATGACTGCAATTCACACACACATCCCTACTGACCATTATCACAACAATGAACCTCTTTACTTCACACACACACACACACACATATTTGTCTTAAAAGACTTATTTTTCAGTGACTTCTCAATCAGGCAAAAAAGGACACTCTTCGACAAACCTACATTTGGCGCAAAATCAATTTTTAACATTCACGTGACCTCTACCGTCTAATCAAAATTGTTTTGACTACAAGAATTTTTGCAACACCAATTGGCGCGAAACTTATAGTACTCATTCACGTGATATTCAACAACCAACCAAATCTTAATACCTCTGGAGCCACTTTTTTCACATAAAACAGGTAGAATTTCCCAAACTGATCAGATTAGAGCAAACATCACGGGCGTTCTATCTCAAAATTATTTTTGAAAAGCATTAGAAATGAGCAACCGGTAAAAACTTAAAACTAAAACTGAATACTAACCAATACTTATTACTAATTTTTACTTATTCCTAATTAAACTATTTTTCACTGGGGAAAATTTGTCAGCATTTTCTTTTCCTTTTACTAATATATCACAACTCGTGTATTACGCCTCTATTCTTTTAAATATATATATATATATATATATATATATATATATATATATATATATATGAGATTCTACAGGACTAGAACTGTTTCATTCTTTAGAAATCATCAGGAATGAGATTCCTGATGATTTCTAAAGAATGAAACAGTTCTAGTCCTGTAGAATCTCATCTATATTAAAACTTTTATACTCTGCAATGTATTGACTACCTTACTTACTGTGGTTACCTCCGATTCAACCCGGAATAACGTATATATATATATATATATATTAATGTATAGGGAAAACAAACACTAGGCGTGAAGTATAGAAAAGAAGTGAAGCATTTGATACAATTCTTCACTTACTTTCTATACTTCACGCCTAGTGTTTGTATTTCCTATACATTTAAAAATATTATTACCCCATGATCTTCCACCTGGATACTATAATTTGATCCCTCTTTTTCGACTATGACTGTAACCTATACAAGGACCATGTTGAGAAAAATACTTTCGTAATCAATCTTACTGGTTTTATTTTTGTTTGTACACCTATCTACTCAAACACATTTTACCCGTACATATATTCATATATATATATATATATATGCTTCTTTTAAGCACTCCGATAAACGAACATCAACGGCCCTCGCAAGTAAGGTGTGGGAACTCAAGGATAGTAACATCCCGTACTCTATTGATTGGTCTATATTAGACCATTCGAGGGAGTACCAAAGGGGCACAAAGAATTGTTCTTTGTGTACCACAGAAAAGTATAGGATTTTGCTAAACTTGAGAGACACTTCCGCTTGCCTTAATTCAAAGACTGAGATCTTCAGATGCTGTCCTCATCTGAGACCGCACCTGATCTGTAACTGGATTGACACTCCTATGAGAAATCAACCGCCTTGAACTCCTCTCCCGCTCTTTACTTCTGCTACGGTTTTTATTTTACTGTTTCTACGTTCTGTACTCTTGTATACTTACATTTATTATATATTTTTTTCTCCCTTACCTCCCCTTATATTTTGCCTTCTCCTATGCGCCCCCCACCCCCACCCCCCACATATTTTCTTTTTGCCTTGCCCTCCACATACCTATGTGTATGTGTGTGTATATTTGTGTGTATATATGTATATATATATATATATATATATATATATATATATGTATATATATATAGATATGTGTGTGTATGTGTGTATGTATATATGTTTATACGTATGTGTGTGTGTGCCTGTGTGTATGTATTTCTATATGTATGTATTTGTGTGTGTGTGTGTGTATATGTGTATGTGTGGATAAGCCAGGTTTCTCTCATCCTGAAGATTGTAGGAAAATTTTTTTGCTTTTAAGAAACCCTTGATAAATGGAATAATTGCCTTATGTTGCTTTAATACTTTACTACTATATATACGTATATGTAAGGTCCTTATGATTTATCTAAGATTGAGTTTTACATACACACACGCATATACGTGTGTATATGCGTATGCATGTGTGTGTGCGTGGTTGTGTATGTGTGTATATGTGTATATGCATGTATATGTATATATATATATATATATGTGTGTGTGTGTATATATGTGTGTGTGTACATATGTGCGTGTGTATATATTGATAATTGTATGTGTGTGTGTGTGTGTGTATATGTGTGTGTGTGTGTGTGTGTGTTTGTGTTCTGTTGTGCGTGTTTATGATATATACGTATTTGTATGTGTATAATTGTTTAGCTATGTATGTATATGTGTGTGTATGTGTACGTGTATATATATGTGTGTGTGTACGTTTGTATTTATGTATATATATGTGTGTTTATGTATGCATATATGTGTGTGTGTGCATATAGTTGTATACACATGTGTGTGTGTATAGATTGTACACTTGTGCGTGGTTACGCATGTATGCGTATGTATGCGGTTATGTATTTGTATTTGAAATTTTTTTTATGTGTGAGAGTGTGTGAATGCGTTGACTATTTCGTGCGTATGTATATGTGCTTTTGTGTGTGTTTCTTACCACGCTTGTCTCTCCAGTTTGCTGCCTTATGTAACGGTCTCAATATTTTTATAATATATATATTTTTTTTTTTTCTTATATTTATTTGCGTGTGTGAACATGTAGAGGAGTGCATTTATGTATGTGTATGCATGTACGTGTGTATATATGCTTGATTGTGTGAATGTATGTATGTATATATATATATATATATGTATATATATATATATATATATATATATGTATGTATATATATATATGTGTGGGTATGGCTATGTGTACGTATGTGTATGCGTGTACACACGCGCATACATGTATATATATATATATGTGTATATATATGCGTGTGTATATGTGTGTGTGTGTGTGTATGTGTGTGTATATATGCATGTGTGTGTGTGTGTATGTGTGTGTATATATATATATATATATGTATGCGTGTGTGTGTGTGTAGATATGTTTGTGTGTGTGTGTGTGTGTGTATGAATGTTTGTATATGTTTGTTCTTAGAGGAACAAAGGTAGACAGATTTCTGTATTCAGATTGGAGCCAATCCTTATCATTAGCTTTCTCTTTAGCTTACAGGTGTCTGTAAGATCAGTATGGGGTCAGTCATGGTAGATAGTTTTGGAGGAAGTGGAGATTCCTTAGAAGCTAAATTCTTAAAGGTTCTAGTAAATTGACGAAGGTTTAGGGAATTCTGTAGACAATTTCTAAGTATAATCTATACAACTGTAGCCATAAATTCACGAGACACTTTCAACAGAACATACCCTGCGCGTATGCGCGCATGCACGCACATACATGTGTATGGGGGAAATATATTTATATTTGTATACGCGTGCGTGCGTGCGCGCATACACATGCGTGTGTGTGTGTGTGTGTGTGTGTGTGTGTGTGTGTGTGTGTGTGTGTGTGTGTGTGTGTGTGTGTGTGTGTGTGTGTGTGTGTGTGTGTGTGTGTGTGTGTGTGTTTGTATACATACACAGATTCTCATCTGTATTATAACCTTCATGCTCTGCGGTGTACTGAGTGCCTTGCTTACTGTGGCTGCCTCCGATTCAACCCGGAATAACGTGTGTGTGTATGCGCGTGTGTGTATCTGTGTTTGTGTGTGTGTGTGTGTGTGTGTTTTCGTGTATGTGTGGTTGTATGGGTAGTCTTATTTTATTTTTATTTTTCCTTTCCTTCTTCCTTCTCCAGCCTCACTTTCATATAGCTTGCTTTTTTTGTTTTTAAGATCCAAATTCAATAAACAAACCAGTTTTTTTTCATTCTGAGGATTGAAAGCAAAACCTTTTGCTTTTAAGAAACCACTGGTAAATGAAATAATTGCCTTATGTTGTTTATTACATAATAATAATTAAGCTCTGTTGCTTACATAGAGCACTCTTTTTTCCTGGACTTTTCCGACGGAATTACTTCATTTATATATATATATATATATATATATATATATATATATATATAAATTCACCCCACACACAAATATATATATTTGGGGAGGGGGTAACCATATATGTATATAGATATATATTTACATATATATACACACAGATACACGTGCAAATACATATATAATTGTTTCTACTTTAGGCACAAGGCCAGCAATTACCCAGTGCATTACTGGTACTTTATTTTATCGACCCCGTAAGGATGAAAGGCAAAGTCAACCTCGGCGGGATTTGAACTCAGATCGTAAAGGGACGTAACTATGCTGGAAAGCATGGCGTCC
>OZ024740.1:141625543-141630543 GCA_964016885.1 Eledone cirrhosa | reverse complement strand
ATTAATATAAAGATAAAGATACAGAATGGGAAAGAGAAAATTAGAGGAAGAGAAAAAAAGATGTTGAGAAGCAGAAAGTGAGAGATAGAGAAAAAGAAATATAGAGAAAGATGGAGAAAAATAAAGAGCACGGGAGATAAATAGTGATATTAAAGAGGGAGGGAAAGAGTGCGAAAGAAGGGGAGTGATATTAAAAAGAGGGTGAAGAGAAGAGAAGAAAGATTGTGATATTACAGAGAGGGGAGAAGGATTTAGAGATGCAGCTCGTGGCGTTCTTAGATTTTCTGTACCAAAGTGTCGCCATTTTGACTAGTTTGAGGATTATTAAAAAAACAACAGGAAAAAAGTCGAAAATGGGGAAAAAACTGAAGAAAACTTGGACAAATAGTTCAGATAATAATGTATGATGAACACAAGTATTTCATAGCCTCGCGGTATATAAACATTGGATGTATATAGAGGTTATTTTCAGTGGATTTCTATCTCAAAGTATGTATGTATGTATGTATGTATGTATTTTGTATGTATGTGATTCTGTATGTATCTATGTAAGTATACATATATATATATATATATATATATATATATATGTGTGTGTGTGTGTGTGTGTGTGTGTGTGTGTGTGTGTGTGTGTGTGTGTGTGCGTATGTGTGTATGTCTCTATATGATGTACGTGCCTGTATATATGTATATGTACGTGTATGCATATTTATAAATATATATATATTCATACATACATATATATTTATATATATATATATATATATATATATATATATATATATATATATTCAAAATAGGGATCGCATAAGACAAAGACAATGGAAAAAAACCAATGGATATATATATAGGAAAAGAGTCAGGACCCCGACGGCTGAGCTCCGGCCGTTTCGATTAGCTGTCGAAATGGCCGGAGCTCAGCCGTCGGAGTGCCGTCTCTTTTCCTATTAACCGAAGTATTGAGTACTCTGGTGCGTTATGGTCCACCTGGTATCTTACCACACCCTCTTTGTTCTTTGTTTTATATATATATATCCTCTCTCTCTCTCTCTATATATATATATATATATAACAAATGAATTGTGGTAAGGAACCAGATGGACCATAACGCACCAGAGTACTCAATACTTAGGGTAGTAGAGTGGGAAATAAGAAAAACTATGACCCCCGACGGCAGAGCTCAAGCCATTTCGACGGCTATTTCTGAACTAGAAATAGCCGTTGAAACGGCTTGAGCTCTGCCGTCGGGGTCATACTTTTTCTTATATATATATATATATATATATATATATATATATATATATATATATATATATATATATATATATATGTATGTATACGTGATTCTATATCTATATTAGAGTAGACATGCATTACTTTGTGAATAGAATACATGTATGTAAGCTTGTATACATGTGTATATTATAATGTGTTAGTATCCACCTATGTATGGATGCACATATGATTGTGTGCCAATTTCTGTGTACATGTGAGTATATATATATGCGTGTATGAATCTATACACGCATATATATATATATATATATGCATATTTAGATATTTTAGTATTATGTATATGTTTATATGTAAATGTGTATGTATGATTGTGTGTGTATATGTAAATGTGTATGTATATATATGTGTTTATGGTATATGTATTTTTCTCTGTATATATGTGTGTGTAAATGTATCTACAGCCATGTTTTTCATGCGATGTAGCGTACAGCCGTGTATGGTTAAGTGTGTACATGTCTATATGTGAGGCTGCGTATGTGTTCGCATTTGTGTTTGCATATGTGTACTTGTGTGTACGTGTATGGCTGTGTCTGAGTTTACACGTGCGTGTATGTGTGGTTATGCATGTGTTTTCTTTTAAACACTTTCGCTTTTCTCCTTTCTTTTTCTCTGCCTGTAACTATCTATTATATATATATATATATATATATATATATATATATATATATGGGGGGAGGGGTCGTGTATATATATATAGAGAGAGAGATGTATATGAATAATGACATCAGTGTGTCCATATGTGTATATATTACACCCCGTCCATCCATACATAGATATCCGAGTGTATCTAGTCAATACATGTGTGTGTGTGTGTGTGTATGATGTGTGTGTGCGTACGTGTGTGTGTGTGCGTACGTGTGTGTGTGTATCTGTATATGTGTTTAAGCCAGTAGCCAGCGACACCACCAACAAGGCAATCTAGAATCACCTTTCCATGGTAACACTTACTTCGGATGCCCAAATATGAACATGCATTGAATCCGAAGAAAGAGAGTGACGGAGAGGGAGAGTGAGGGAGAGAAAGGCCGAGGAAGAGATATAGATAGATTTAGAAATAGAGAGAGGGCGACAGAGACATACACACAGGTATGTAGAGATAGAGAGTGAATGTGTGATAGAGAGCTATAGAAACAGAGATTGTGAGATTGAAAGATTGAGAAATTGAAACAGGGAGAGTGGCAGAAATAGGGACAGAAACCTAGATAAATGCAGTGAAAGAGAAAGACATATAAAGGGAGAGAGATAAAGAGATAGAGACATATGGACAAAGACATAGAGGGAGACATGGGCATAAGAGAGGGTCAGAGGTATAGAGAAACGTAGTGAGAAAGAGAGAGAGAGAGAGAGAGAGAGAGAGAGAGAGAGAGAGAGAGAGAGAGAGCGTGTGTGTGACAGTGAAAGGAAGCTGAGAGAGAAAAAACAAAATGTGGAGGGCTGCAACCTTCAATCATTTTCGTTGCATTTCTATTCTCGCCGCGATGGTCATGTGCAGTGCCCGTTCCAGATTGATTAGGGAACCAATATGAGATCATTTACTCGGCAAGCTGAAAATAGCAGCCAAATTCCCCCAGAACCTTCACCAATCACATCCAACCGTTTTAAAAGGAAAAGGATACGTTCAGGACATCATTGGAAGCTACGTACTATTTTATTCAAATCATTCTTTGCAAACTTTTTTATATGGAAGATACCATAATCTTTTAATTATTTAGGGTGTCAAACCTTTTGAATTCATTGATTAATGCAGTTATATGTGTTTACATTACATCGGTTCCAGCAGTGAGTGCCCAGGTTGTTTTCAAACAACGGAACAGCTTCCTCGTGAAAAGAACATGTAAGTATCTGAGCATTCCCGAATAAGACGAATACGAAAGAGACGTCTTCATTCGTTCGTCGGACGAGGTAATATAAAACATAGATAAATATTTTGAAAGTCTCCTCAAGAAATGCAAGAAAAATTATATATATATAGATGAAGGTAATACAATAGACATATAAAATATAAAATATATAAAAAAATATTATAAGAAATATATTTAGGTGTGTGTATATGTATGTATATACACTCACAGATATACATATGTACATATGTACAAATGCGTGTGCATAGTGAAAAAGTGTGCGTAAATATATGTATGAGGGCGAGAATATTTGTGTATATGTAACGATGGACACACACATGATATGAGTGTCTGTTTGACAGGTATACAGAGAAAACAGGGTATTAGATACATTATAAGAATATGAAGGCACGCGTATAAACACACACGCACGCGCGTACACTTATATGCGGAAGAAAAAGAGGTAAGGAAATGTAATAGTAAAAAGAAAGTATCTTCTCGATATAATTATAAAAATGGAACAATAAATTTGCAAAGTAAAGAAAAGAAAACAAACAAGGTACACGCGTACATACACACATATATCTAAAAGAAACATATATCTATAAAAAAAATATATATATATACACACGCAAAAGGTGCAGACAAAAGCGTATGCAAGCGTACATACACACATAGGATGCACATATATATATATACATATACATCGCCCCGTGTATATCTAATACGCATACGTACGCGACTGTATACACACACAACACATACACACACATAAATACATATATACATATATATATATACATACGCACACATACACATCCATATATGCAGTACGTACACACTCACACACACACACATACATACACTCACGCACGTTGACCCGCTAACATGCACACACATAAAAATAAGAATGTACAAAAACATAGATGTAATGACATAGATATAAAAACACACATACAAACACACATATATATATATATATACACGCACGCGCGCGTACATACGGAGGCGTTCGTGTAAATATACAGAAAGTATACACACGTAAAGACGCTCAGACACATAGATACAGGGTGTAAAAACAGCCTTGTGAATGAGTGAGTGCAAATATAAGAATATAAAACTGGCTGCTAAATAACAGAAAATATCTGGAGTGGAAAACGCAAGTGACTTGTGTAATCAGGTAGTGAAGAAAATAGGGAAGTAAAAGGTGGAAAGTGAAGATATTAGGTAAGTGAATCGGAGAGTAAAGTGGGGGGGGGGTTAGTGGTGGATGTGAAGTAAAAATAAAAATAAAAATAAAAATAAAAATAAAAATAAAAATAAAAATAAAAATAAAAATAAAAATAAAAATAAAATTAATAATAAGGTTAATAATAAGGTTAAATATTAATAATAAGGTTAAAAATCAGAAAAGGTAGTCTTAAAGAGAATAATTTGAGTGAAGAATAAGAGCTTATGGAGGATAAGCATCTGAAAGTGTGTTAAGTTTATATGAGCTGGAAAGCAGGTGTGATTTCATGTGTGGGCAACTGGTGAAAATTTCTGTCTTTGTGTTTAGGCAGGTCTTTGGTGATTTAAGGTTTTGCAAAATCCAATATTTTTCATTTATGCAGAGCGTGCATATTCTTTAGATTGGTTCAAAATTGACCAATCCAATTTATATTGGATACCTTGGTCTTTCAAATCCCATATTCTGCTAGCCAGAGCTGTTGTAAATCTTTTTTCTGGGCGTCGAAAGGATGCGACATGTGAGTAATAACGCGTTTTGAATTTGTCTTGCGTCATACCCACATATCGTTCACTGGTGGAAAAGTTCCAGGACTGATGTCACAAAAGATTTATTTCAAACCCAAACTTCACACA
>OZ024740.1:141610543-141620543 GCA_964016885.1 Eledone cirrhosa | reverse complement strand
AGTCATGTCTCATTTCCTGCGCAGACGAAGGTTCAACAATATGGATGAGGTTGAAAACGGGAGCTTCTATTCTGACCCACGCGTGGAATTGAGCTTCTGACATAAAGATGGCAGCAGATATTAGAATATGATGGGATATACTTTGATGAATAAACGCTTTTCATATGTATGGCACAAAATTCTCTAAATGGCTACAAAATAAATTCCAAAATACGGATGCGAAATTTAATCTACTTGTTCACGTGACAGTCATAATTTCATTTATAACCAATCAAATTACATTTCAGCACATCAGTCATACTCAGAACAACTCTCTCCATCCCCTTTTCTTGACCATTATCTTTTGTTTGACACAAAATTCTTTAAATGGCTACAAAGAAATTCCAAAATACGGGTGCGAAATTTAATGTACTTGTTCACGTGACAGTCATAATTTCATTTATAACCAAACAAGTTACATTTATTTTAAAAAAAGCCTTCGTGAGCCACCTTTTTTTTAAGTAAAAACAAATTCAAGCACAAACTGGCGCGAAACATGGTGTGCTTATTCACGTGACTGCATCAACCAACCAAACTTCACTCAAATATGAAAAAACAACCTGAGCGCCCCCTTTTTTTAAAGGAAAATATAATAAGAACTTTGTAACGCGAACTGGCGCGAAATTTATTATACTTATTCACCAACCAATCAAATTACTACTCTAAAAACCTACCATTACGAGCCACTTTTTCCATATAAAACAGAAGTAACATTCAAAGACCAACCAGATGTGAGAAAAACCACAAACCGTCCATTTCAATTCTACTTTTGAAAAGCAGAAGAACTGCGAAACCGGTAAAAGAACCAAATAAATATATATTTTTAAAAAAAAGACACCAGTTGCATTTTCGATTTCATCTTTTTTCCTTATATATATATATATATATATATATGTGTGTGTGTGTGTGTGTGTGTGTGTGTGTGTGTGTGTGTTTGTATATATATATATATATATATATATATATATATATATATACTACCAGATTTACCCGGCGTTGCTCGGGGTTTGAAATTATGCTAAGAATATACAGCTGGGAAGTAAAAGAAGAACATTATTTGTCCCCAACCTGTCAAAATAAGCAGAAGTCTTCAATAATAAATGCAAACGAATATTTAGTGCAATCTTTGTACACATAAAACTATGCTGATAATGAAGGAAAACACTGAAGAGGATGTAGTTATACAAATGATTAAAGACAATACAAGTTGCAAATCTGTAAAAAAAAAAACAGGCACTTTTGCTAAAGTACAAAAAGTTGTAATGAAAGCAGAGTTGTATACAAACAAAAAAACAATGAGAGTAGAATAAGAGAAAATCTATTCTTTGAGAGCATCCTTTGCTGTGTATGGTTAAATTTTTAACTTATAATCCAAAATATCCTGCATGACATATTCATTGGTATGTTTTGTAATGAGTAAGGTGAAGTCAAGGCAGAGCTGTAATAAGTTTTTTTCGTTAACACTAAAGCACTTCAGGATAGACGATATTCTTTATTTTTCTTTTCGGAACAAACGCAAGAGATTATCTCTTTGCGTAGAATTGTCCGTGCGATAAACAAGGTTCATCCAAGTGAATTCCAGCGACGGACAGAGTTTGACCTTAGCGACTTGTTTATGGACATCACAAAGGCAACACGAAGTGGAAATTGGGTTCGGCGAAAGGAGAAGGGAGTATCCACGCCTCATGTAGTCAGGCTAATTTTTGTTATCACATCCTCGCCCTTTCCACATCCGGATAGAATGGTAGCGTCAATACTAAGTGGAGACAGTTTTTTAACCACAAGGCGTGTACCATTGGATAGTTTTGGAGGAATGATATTTCTCAGCAAAATAACTGGTGTTCCCTCTTTCAGAACCAATGTATTAGGGGGTAAACCAATTTCTGAAAAGTTGGTTATCTCCCTTTTTTATAAGGATTGCCAATAAAGTTTATCTCCCTTACATCAATTTTTATACCGATAATTTTGATATCGATTTTTTATTGCTCAATGTGGGTCGATTTGAAAAATGTTTGTGATGTGACAATCTTAGCGACCTGTGCAACGTGCACAGAAAATTTGGTCAAATTCAGTTGGTAAGTGTGAAAGCCTTATGCATGTAATTTGTACACAGACACACACACATTCTCGCTTTTATATATATAAAGATATATATATATATAGTGGTAGAACACTGGAAGGTAATATCCGTAGTGGTAGAGCACTCAGTCCATAGGACGAGTTATGTAGAAGTGGTTACACAACAGTTAATTCACCATACCGAAAACAATTGTTTCACCTTCAGCTCGTAATGGACATGGTTATACGGAACTGTTCCGTATAACCATGTCTATTACGAGCTGAGGATCCGCTAGGGTGAAACATTTGTTCTCAGTATGGTGAACTAACTGTTGTGTAACCACTTCTATATATATATAAATATATATATATAAATTTGAGCATGTTTTAGTTCTTTACCAACATTTCAGTATACAGAATAGGACACTCAACGAAGTGCGCGGGTGGATCTGCTTCTTCCGGAGTAATTTAAAAACAAGAAATGTTAAAATTAACTTCGTTTATTCATATTCGGTGTAATATATATTTCGGTGATAACCGTTATTCAACGTGACCTCATCAGACAGCTAGAACTTGAACAGAAAAAACAGGAAAACATAATGGTGGAACAAAGTTTACCTCCGTTATTTCGTTGATATGCCCAGTTCCGAAGCGTGGTGTTGTTTTCTCAAAGAACTGGTGCCTTCTCCATCCTGTCCGCCAGGGCTGTGGGAGGGGGGACTATTGCGTAACATTCCATATTTAGGTATCCAGATTAATGGTTATTAGGGTGTTACTGGGTAAGTTATTGGGAAAACTGAAGAAGGGGGAAGGAAAGCAAAGAGGAAGAAAAGAGAAAACAGTAACAAAACAGCGAAAAAAAAAAAGCGGAAAAAAAAAATATATATATATATATTACTCTTTTACCCTTTTACCTGTTTCAGGTTGAGGCCATGCTGAGGCACCGCCCTTGTATAAATTTTTTTATTATTTTTTTTTATCATTTATTTTGTTTTGACCTGTTTAGCTTGATTTGCTTTTTGGCTTAGGTGGTTAATGCTTTCTTGACCACTTTTTCAGTTTTGTATGGCTTCTTAACACATTGTTTAGCTCTGGTTTTTAACTATTGAGCACTTTGCCAGTGTCATCTCTGATTTTTGCGTTTCGTTTCGCCTTTCCTACCCGCCGAAATGCGATTCTCGCTGAATCTATATTTGTATATATATATATAGATATATATATATATATATATATATATATATATATATATATATATATATATATATATATATATAGAGAGAGAGAGAGAGAGAGAGAGAGAGAGAGAGAGAGAGAGAGAGAGAGGGGCGATAGATGGGGTGAGAGAGAGAGCAACTGTTTTATATTTACCTTTAATATGTATTTTTTAATATTCTATTGTCATTCAATTTATATATATATACATTATGGTACCTGATGTATAATCATCCTCAACTTAATCCATTGTGTGTTTGTCTATATATTTATTAATCTAGTTAGTCGTCTATTTATATACTAGTCCTTCTATTCGTCCATTTATTTCCCTATGCATTTATAAGTCTACTTATCCGTCTATTTATCTATCTCCTCCTCTTTCTCACAATATCTATGTTTATACATCTAATAATTTCATCTTTGTGTATCTTTATCTTTCCGGCCATCTATAATTCCGTTTGTCTCTGTATGTTTATCTATCTGTCAAATTATCTGTTTGAAATTTAATTTGGCTGATATGAGAGCTAAAACATTTTTATTTTTATTCCTGTCTGTCAAAACGAAATATTTTTCATAGTTTGATGAGCGATAATTCCCTAAATACGTCCTATAATTTATCTTTCTCTTCACTTCACATTTTATATGACTTAGATTGCGTGAAAATGATGGGTTTCTCTCCATGTTATCTCTCTTCACAGAGCTTCCTTTTCCTATAGTAGTATACGGGTTGTTTCCGGCGCATAGCACTAGTGTAAATATATTAGCAACACAGCTGTTGGCATGATAGCTTTGGACTCGAGCAGATTTCATTTGAAGGACGTTTGTGACACTTCAGTAGATAAATTATTTACAGGTAAGCCAAACTGAGCGCCTCGGCACGTTAGTGTACCGCGAAATGTAATTAGTTGCGCTGCATCAGAACATGATTCTATTTCAAAATTTGGAAAATACAAATTTTAATTCGCAATAAAATTCATATTTAACTGTTGAATTGAGATATAACTAAAGTAAGAGTGAAAATATTGATGAAAATCACAAAGTATGAGTTTGTTTGTCTTTGACAACTTTGCTCTATTTATTGATTAAAGCAGGAAGCACAAATAATGTTTCTGTATATTTAATGCTATGCAGTTATGTATAAGTACAGCTTTTTACTAAATTTTAGAAGTTAGGTAAAATATTTAGGAATCTCTCTCTCTCTCTCTCTCTCTCTCTCTCTCTCTCTCTCTCTCTCTCTCTCTCTCTCTCTCTCTCTCTCTCTCTCTCTCTCTCTCTCTCTCTCTGGGAGAAATCCGCTATGTTCAGATCTGGTGATGAATGGACTTCACTGGGCTGAAGTGCCCAAGAAACGCCGTACGTCACAAATACGCCCAAACGAGTCCATCGGGATTTCAGATTCCATGGATGGAAATTTTGTCGTGCGGCGTCGATTAATAAGCTGAATGGCACTAAAATAAAGATAGCAAAGAATGTTTAATTTTGGACACCCACAAAGATGGCGTCATCAAACTGTGGAACAATTGTAAAATACTAGTGGAAGGTGACTATACATAATAACAATAACAATAACTTCCTAGTAGACTTAATCTTGGGTGGTATACTTGACCTTGAATCGTAGACTCAATTTTGGGTGGTAGACATAATCTTGGGTGTTAGATATAATTTTGCGTGATAGACATGATCCGTCGACCAATATAACAGCAACATCTGGAGTCAGCTCTGTTACAAACAGAGAGGTTTCCAATTTAAAGATACACTTTGCCTCCCATCAGTTATGGAGGTCCTGAAAAGTTTTATGGCCAATGTCCTTCTTTCCCTAATTAATCAGTAAAAATAATGAAAAACAACAACAGAGACTCGGAGAGACAAAAAATAAAATGAATTATAGAGCTCCCCTAAAGATTCGAACTTGCATAATAGATTCGGTTAATCAACAATTTTCCACACTAACATTTTACAGCGGAAACCGTAGGAGTGTAGGAGAAAAAAATACAATATTAACATGGAAACCGAAATTGCATCGCGTATTCAACTATACAGAAGCTTAGAGTACCATTCCACCAATATACATTTGAAGATCGTTGGTGTAAGGCGGCAGTTTGTCCAAGGCGTAGTTGGTAAAGCGTAGGGAAAAAAGGCTTTGCGGCATTTGTTCTTACTTTCAGAACTCTGTATTCAAATTCCCCCGTGATCAAAACTTTGCCTTTCATTCTTTCGGAGATTGATAAAAAAAATGACTCATCCAGAGCGATGGGTTGCTGGTTGAGATACCTGGCGGCATTTGTTCCAACTTTTTGCGTTCTCGGTTCAAATCCCACTCTGGCCTACTTAGAGGGTAGATATAAGTTGTCACCAGGTTTAACACTACCACATGGCCCTTGGGTATCGCCAGAAGAATTTACAGCGTCGCAAGCTTTCGAACGAATTCTCTGGTTTGTGGATACCTTCTTATCTCCCTCCCACTAGTCTCGGGGACTCTGGAAAGAACAGATATTACTAATAAAATTACGTAAACTGGAACAAATGGGAAATCGAACGAATATCTACAAATTTCGCATGTCACTCGGGCCGATGCTTCCGTTAGAGCCAACAAGTCAGCTGCCGAGGACGCTAAATACACAGGCTTCGACACTGTATGCAATGAGTGTACATCGCACGCACAAATACTGATTCATTGTGACTGAGCGAGGGTTTAATGTTGTCTTTACGAGACTAGATATATGGGTGAATTTATATATGATCACAACTGAAAAAGATGTTAATATTTACGGCCAAGAACTCGTTTCGCAAACCAAACATACGTTAAACTGTTAATATAAATATTCTCAATTTCCACATTATGAGTTGATTGCACTTTTCTTTCGTTTGTACACAAAGGCATCTATATATATATATATATGTGTGTGTGTGTGTGTGTGTGTGTGTGTGTGTGTGTGTGTGTGTGTGTGTGTGTGTGTGTGTGTGTGTGTGTGTGTGTGTGTGTGTGTGTGTGTGTGTGTGTGTATATATATACATACATAGTGTTGGTTATTTAGTACTGTATGTTAATTACTGTAGGTGGCACCAGTATGAGCACTTAATGCTACTACTTGAACAGAGTGATTCCAGTTGAAGACTGGTATCAGTGTGTTATATATTCATTTGTAGTCAACAGTGTTTACACTATGCAAGACAGAACAAAGTTTCAATTTAAAATATTTTTATTCATCATTGATCGTGACATGTGCTTGACAGATGATCAGCTCAGGGTCTTAATCGATACGATCCACCTGATTTTGGCATCTTACTGCTCATCAGACGTATCCTCGAGCTGGTAATCAACGAAATACATGTCACTTTCAATAATAAATAGTGAATAGAAATATTTTAAATTGTAACTTCATTCTCTCTTATATACATATATATATACATATATATATACATATATATATACATATATATATACATATATATATACATATATATATAGTTTAAAAGAGGAGTAAAGTTCCGTACAAATCGAAGATTATAGGTAAAAAGTGAAAGTGAAAAAGCACATGGGTATATTTAAAGATTTATGTTTCTTTAATCCGACAGAATGAATATTTCTATAATTGTTAAATGGATTTAAATTTTGTCAAATATTACCGGTTTTAATTTGCATGTCAATCTTATCAAATATTTTAAAAGTTTGTTCTCATATTATATGAATCTTCTGTCACATTTCTTCTTTTATATATGTTCTTTATGAATGTGGGGTGGTGATGGTGGAAGTGGAATTCAACAGATCGGGATTCAATTGATTCACTAGAAAATTCTCATCGTTTAAATAGAAAATTTCTTTTCTATTCATGATAATGGTCCAGGTGGTATTTTGTTGTTCTGTAGTTGTGTGTGTGTGTATCTGTGAGTGTGTGCGTGTATGTGCGTATATATATATATATATGTGTGGGTGTGGGTGTGGGTGGGTGGGTGTGTGTGGGTGTGTGTATGTGCGTGTGTGTGTGTGTGTGTGCATTTAGGTGGGTTCTGTTGTGTCAAGTTATTTTCAGGGTTTGTAAAAATAGCCAAGATTGGATATAGAATTTTTCTTTTGTCTTGTGGTATGTGTGTGTGTGTGTGTGTGTGTTTTCGTGGGGTTCCATTGTAATAAGAGTTCACGTTTGTTTTGAGGATTTATAGATA
Source organism: Eledone cirrhosa (assembly GCA_964016885.1). Classification (NCBI taxonomy): domain Eukaryota; kingdom Metazoa; phylum Mollusca; class Cephalopoda; order Octopoda; family Eledonidae; genus Eledone; species Eledone cirrhosa. Next base: position 141,613,070 of record OZ024740.1, on the reverse strand, counting down.
AAAGAATAAAAGAAAGAAGGGAAATATATAAAAATACAAATATAGGTATAACATGGTTGAAAGGGCTCCTTTGGTGGGAGTACATTTTCAAAGAATGGTTTCTGGGGGATTTGATAAAAAAAAAGAAAGAAAGAAAAGGTTTTTAGTGGGGGTGGGGGGATCTTAGTTGTGCGTTTTCCTTTTATCTTGTGGTATAGGTGTGTGTAATTGCACATGTATAGGTTTCCTAACAGATGTGGGTAAATTGTGTGTAAAAAGATAACTGGAAAAGGTACCTGGGCGATTGCTTTATCTTCTGTCAAGAAAATCTTGATACACTCACAGAATTAAAAAATATTATAACTTTAACAAACAGCACTCAATTCACAATGGAGTTTAATACCAAGGAACTTGCCTGCTTAGATATCACAATTTCAAAAATAGGCAGGAGAATAGAAACAGACATTTTCTATAAACCTGCGGACTCCAAACAGTACTTTATATTTACATCAATTCACCCAAAACACACGAAATTGAACATTCCGTTTAACCTCGCATAAAGAATATACACAATAGTATCGGACTCGAAAACAAACGTAAGCTAAGACTGCAGTAATGGAACAGACAGAGCTAATCATATAGATATCCAAGAACTAAAGATAACAAAATCAAAACCAAGGAAAGGTTTTACCATAATGTGAAAACGTTCAACCCCAAAAATATAGAAATGTTTGAACACCTCCGCAAAAATCTTCCTATTCTATGTGAAGATGAAAAATATGAAAACAATTCTAGCAATACACTAAATCATCAAAAGTAAAAGACAGCCGAAAACATAAAAATGTATCCTTACAGGGGCAAAATCCCACAAACAAATCACCAACGACACTGTTAAAAATTGGGGGAGAAGAAATTGTGCTACCTGCTTATACCTAACTGAAAGACCAGAATTCAAATTTAAGCATGAAAAATCCTTCAGAGTAAAAGAAAATTTCACATGCAACTCATAAAACCTAATCTATGTGATTAAATGCTCTGGATGTCAGCAAACGCATATAAAACAAACAGGAATATCATTACGAAAAATAATGACCATGAACCACCAACAAATTTGTGATGAAAACACGAGACAAATTCCCTTAAGCAGTCACATTGTAGCAACTTCAAAATTTTCCCACTTTGCAAATGCTCAAACTCTTTCACTCAACAACAAAGAATGTATAAACAAAAGGAATTCTTTAAAAAATATAAACCACAATCAAATATGTAATTATTCCCCATTAGACAATAGATAATTGTTTCTACTTTAGGCACAAGGCCAGCAATTATCCAGTGCATTACTGGTACTTTATTTTATCGACCCCGTAAGGATGAAAGACAAAGTCAACCTCGGCGGGATTTGAACCCAGATCGTAAAGGGACGTAACTATGCTGGAAAGCATGGCGTCCGACCCTCTACCGATACTGCCAATCCACCGACCATTAGACAATAGATAATGATCTATAGATAGGAATAACCAATTTACACATATCGGTAAGAAAAAGTATACATGTGCAAAACCACACACACATAGACATACCACAAGATAAACGGAAAAATCATAACTACTAAAACATTTTACTTTCTTTCATACTTTTTTAATCAAATCCTCCAGAAACCCATTCTTTGACAAATGTACTCCTACCAAAGGACCCCTTTTAACCATGTTTATACCTATATTTGTATTTTTATATATTTCCCTTTTATTCTTGCTTTTATCTACAAACCCTAAAAATAAACGTGAACTCTTAATACAATGGAACCCCGCGAACACACACACACACATACTACAATACAAAAGAAAATGCTATATCCAATCTTGGCTATTTTTCTCTATTATTACAAACTCTAAAAGTAACTAGAACACTTAACTTAACAGAACCCACCTAAATGCATAGACATACATACACACACACACATAGACACACACAAACACGTACATATTACAGAACAAGAAAATGCCATCTGCACCATTATCATGAATAGAAAAGAAATTTTCTATTTAAACTAAGAGAATTTTCTAGTGAATCAATTGAATTCCGATCTGTTGAACCGCACTTACATCATCAGCAGATTACATTCATAAAGAAAATATATATAAGAGATGTTGACACAAAATTCACATATGTTCTAACTGCTCACAAAATAAGAGAACACATTTTTTAAATCTCTCTATATACGACTAAAAACTCTGTGATTGTGTGCTTGTCTGTAATTTAATACGGCCAAAACGGCACATAATGGGAAAATACTTTAAAAGGAAGTTGCCCCTGAAATGGGAATGCAAATGGAATAAAACAAGTTTCGCGTAAATCGGAGCACGCGTTCCCGAGATACGGGTTTTTCCGGGTACCTTCATAAAAAGAGAGAGAAAGAAAGAGATAGTGGTTGTGAGATATTAGATTGAAGGAGAGAGAGAGAGAAAAGGAAAATGGAAGAGAGAGAGGGAGTGCTGGTGGTGGTGTTCAATGAAATTATAACAGGTGACTGCAAAGAATCTAATACAGC
>OZ024740.1:141585543-141608043 GCA_964016885.1 Eledone cirrhosa | reverse complement strand
AGAAAAAGGAGAGGGAATAATAGAGCGATACAGATAAGAGGTAATATACATGGAATGTTGACTGGAATGAGATAAGGACTTAGAGAGATACTATTGACAGGGTGATGCGATCGATCAGTAGTGGGACTGAAGCTAAAATCGATCAGCGATGATTTTTTATTTGCTCCTAATCGATTACTTTTAACCAGTAAGAAAAATAAGGGAAGAGAAGGCTGTAAAGTTCAGAGCAGATAGGTTGGATGCATGTTGATATACACAAACAGAAAGACAAACAGACAGATAGAAAAATACATACATACATACATATATACATACAGTCAACGCGATCAGTGGCATATTTTGGCGTGAGAGACTATTTATTAAATTTAAGATGAATACTATCTCCGACAGTAATGCCACAACTACAGTCATGTTGAATAACTGGTTATTCTTCTAACTATATCTAACTAATGAAGCTACACTGGGACGAAATGCACCCAGAGCTAAATTATTTCACAGCGAAACAATTACGCCAACAAGCGACGTTTGTTGAACGTAATAATAAGATAAATATTATTAATTGTAAGTCCCCCACAACAAACATGTTATCAACAACACATGCTACAGGTCGCCATGCAACTAGACTTCCTAGAAGCCAGGTCGAACAGCGACTTGAAACAACTATGCCTGTAAGAAACTTGACACCACGTGTACCATCTAAGTCTACCTCGAATGCTGGGGAAAACACTATCGATAATAATAATAATCGAAGAAATTTGGCACCACGTGTAACATCCGAGTCTACATCGACTGTTGTGGAAAATACTATCGATAATGATAATAATCAAAAGTATAAACAATTGAAAATTTCCCTCAACGAAATCTTCCAGAGAGAAATTAACTCATGTATAAATATCTCTCTGGCTGAACGTATTAAAACGACAATGTTTAATAAAAAACCAAATAATGAAATACTACGTGTTATTGACGAATTAGGGGATGAATATTTACGACAGATAAAAACCCCAACATTTTGGCAAATCAACGCCTGTTTATATGCCTTAGCAACGACAGTGAAGCATTATCTTGGTGATAGTAGAGATATTAACAAGAACAGAACACCACCAAAAATACCATCATATATAACTAAAATTGAAAAAAAGATTACTGACGTACGAAAAACCATAGGAAACAATGCTCCTTACATGCAAACAAACACAAAAAAACCTCACTCCTCACCAACAGAGAGTGAAAAAATACCAGAAAGACATTTTTTAGTGTGAAAACTTATCAGTGCTGCTCTTCGTTCTCTCACTAAACCCACTATCATACCTGATCACAAAACAAAGTGGCCATAGAAGTATCTCCCATCTTTTCTTTGTTGATTACCTGAAGTTGTATGGACCATATCCCAAAACAATTGGACCTCATTACACAACTTTATGCAGACATCAAAATGAAATTTGGTGAGTCCAAATGTGCATATTTGACAGTTAAACGTGGAAGGGGTGTGTCCTCCCATGGAAATCTAAAGATGAACGGCTTGACAATACAACCTCTACAGTCAGGTGACAACTACAGATATCTTGTATGAGAATGAGAATGTCAGATATGATGGACCCATAAATAAGGAGAGGACCAGAACTGAATACTTCAGAAGAGTAAAGAAAATATGGTCATCAGAACTGTCAAAGTACAAGTACATTGCCCACAATACTTATGCACCAACATTTGGCCTGCTGAACTGGTCATTGCAAGAACTAAGTGAGATGGATGTGAGAACTCGCAAGCTTCTCAGTGTTACTGGGAACTTTAACAACAATGGTGATGTGGATAGACTATACGTTTCACGCAAGGAAGGTGGCCGAGGTCTAAAATCCATATTAATATCATATGAGACCTGCATAGTAAAACTGAAGCAACATGTTCAGCAGAAGAAAAAGGTTAGCAACCACCTTGCCCGGGTTTATGAGCTTGAAGGAAATAATCTCATTAAGATAACCATTGATCTGGAGGAGAGATATGGAATAAGGTCTGATATAAATCTCTCTCTCTCAGTGACATTGGAAGATCCTATTCAATGCTCTAACAAAATTTAAAAAATGGACCAATTTACAGAGAAAGTTGTGCATGGGGACCTGAGACAAAAGCACAGACCTTAGAGGGGATAAATCATTCAAAAAGCCTGGCATGGATTTCCGACAAGTTTATGACATCCCACCTTGAAGGATATCTCTGTGCATTCTTGCGATTTAAGGGATGACAATTTTTTTTCTTTTACAACCTTGCCACCAGGAAGGGGGATGGTCAAAAAATGTACTCAAAATTAAAAGAAAGAGAAACATACATACATACATGAAATTATAAAGCCAGAAGTACATACATACATGATGGCTGCCCCTCGTTATCGAGTATGGCCATTGCACGAGAAAAAAAACATAACGACAATAATAATAATAATAATAATAAAATACACACACACACACACACACACACACACACACACACACACACACACACACACACACACACACACACACACATATGTACACACACACACGCGCGCACACACACACAATAACAATTAACGGTGCTGTGATCGAATGTGGCTTTTTAGCCCAGCCAATGATCTAAAATGTCTTGCACAGAGTTGGCAACCAAAACATTTACTGAGAATAGCTGGCTTTGGTTGGAGTTCATGTACTTTTGCATGCCGTTTGAGCCCTCCTGCTGATTTACACTCTCTACCACATCCTTGGCAGGCATGAAGAGTAGTATCTCCAACAGCAGCCTGGTAGTCAACCACTGGTCACACTTTATGACTGCGAAGATGACTTTCGAGTCCAGCTTTGCTGAGGTAGAGTCTTGCACAGACGCTGCATGTCAGCACCATAGGAAGACCTTCGCAGTCTGGAAATGCACCAGCAATGCCCTTCCTCACACCCCTCTTTACTTTCTCGTATGCGATTCGAGATGCCTCAAAGGCAACTTTTCCCTCATATACAGTCTTTCTCCATTTATTATGATCAGCAGCTACATTTTCCCATGTATCGGCAGATATTTTAGCGTCTTTCAAAGAGGCTTTCAACGAATATACCTCTTTTTTGGTTTATGTGGAGGTCGTTTTCCTTTAACTAACTCTGTATAAAAGAGTTGTTTTGGTATTCTAGAATCCTTCATCCTGGCAAGGTGACCACTCCAACAGAGTCTTTGCTTAAGCATAAGAGCTTCTATTCTGTCACACAGAGAGCTTTTCAAAATCTCGACATCACTGATGTGGTCCCTCCAGTGAACGCCATGGATCCGTCTGAGACATATCTGATGGAAACGCTCCAATTCTTTAAGGTGGTGTCGGTATGTGACCCAGGTCTCGCAGGCATAAAGAAGAGAAGAGAGCACACATGCCTTGTACACCTTTAACTTTGTCTTCTTGCATATGTCTCGCCGACCCCAGGAGGTACGTAGTGTCCTGACATATCTCCGGAACAACAAGGCGCCGGGCGAAGATGGCGTTCCAGCTGAGGTCTACAAGGCCGAGCCTGATGTCTTCGCAGCTTGGCTCCATCAAGTCTTCTCCTCGGTGTGGGCGACGGAGCGGTTCCCTGGTGACTGGAGCGAGGCAACTCTCCTACCCTTCTTCAAAAAAGGCGATAGGAAACTGTGTTCCAACTACAGAGGTATCAGTTTAATTGACGTTGCTGCCAAAACCTTCGCAATTATTTTGCTGAAGAGGTTTCAGGCCATCCGTGATGTCCGTACCCGTCCTCTCAGTGCGGCTTCCGGCGTGTCCTGGAACAACGGTGGGCATATCAACAGCCTTCCGTCCTCTGCTTCATCGACTTTGCAGCTGCCTTCGACTCGGTAGATCGGGAAGCCTTCTGGCGTATAATGCAGGCGGATGGCATCCCAGTGAAACTGCTTCGTCTCATACAAGGCTACTACCGGTCGACTTGGGCTCGAGTGAGGGTCTATGGTGGGGAGACGGAGTCGTTCGATGTTGGGACCGGTGTTCGGCAGAGATGTGTGCTATCGCCAACTCTCTTTAACTACGCCATTGACTACACTCTCAACACAGCGCTCTGGGATTACCCGCGCGTAGAGGTCGGTAGAGGGGTCGTGGTGACGGACCTGGCCTACGCGGATGACATCGTGCTGATGGGCGCTAACGGGACAGATGTACAAGGTGCTCTCGAAAGGGTGCACACTGCATTTGCCGCTGTTGGTCTACGAATCAAGGAGAAGCAAGAAAAAATAAAATAAATAAATACATGCATACATAAATATTTAAATGAGTAAATAGATGTATTAGGGAAGAAATATATAAAAAGACATTATTTAATTGGTTGCCTCAATTTGACTTAATATTTTAAAACAACGGTCTGTCTACCTAACCCTTCATTTCTTTCTTTTTTGCCGTTATTTCTTCTTTCTTCTCTTCTCTTTCTTCCTTTTTTTTGTCTTTTTATATATTTCTTCCCTAATACATCTATTTACTCATTTAAATATTTATGTATGTATGTATTTATTTATTTTATTTTTTCTTGCTTCTCCTCATATTCACCCCCTCCTTATATCCCTATCTCGCTCCACGTCATCTTCTTCTTTAAATTTAAGTTTATCATGTTATTATTTATGGTATATAAATGTTGACATGTGTTGTAATAAATCACTGCCAATACTGGAATTGAACTATCAAGACCGTTGAGGTATGTCATACATCAATTCGTGTATTTTATCTGACGAGGACGTACTGAAAAAACAACACAGTACCTTCGAAATATATATAATAAAACATATATTTTGATTATGTGAATATCTTCATTTATTAATATTCTGAATAATATTAATAACTCCAGAAAACCTTTTTGTAGAGTGCTTTTAATCTATTGTAAAACTATATTCATTGAGTAATCAATGAACCATATTAATCTTTGGTTATATATATATATATATATATATATATATATATATATATATATATATATATATATATATATATATATATATATATATATATATATATATATATATATGCGTGTGTGTGTGTGTGTGTGTATATGTATATAGACTATAATCTGTTTCATGCCAGTAAGTTTAACAAATATTGAAACATGCTGTCTGACATTCTCAGAATATGCCAGCAAATCTGTAATATATTCGCAGAAGAAAGGAGCAAACTATTTTTTTTTTCGTCTCGTTCCGTATTTTTCTTCGGTAGCGAGGCAACCCATATCCTTATATATGTTTGTTTTCATATACACCTTAGTTCTACCGCCAATTATATATATATATATATATATATATATATATATATATATATATATATATATATATATATATATATATGAAAATAGACCGAGAAACAGGATTGTCCATCATCAGTAGTCTGCTGATTATCATTGGTATTTCTTCGCATTAAAGACTAGATACCTAAAATCAGTGCGAGCGATAACTAAATTAAATTATCGGGACAGAGCGAATTGGTGCATATATATCACATAAGAAACGTCTCGATTCTACGAAGTAGAGTTTCGTAGAATCGAGACGTATCTGAGGACCTTGCGATTTCAGAGTTAGGTTCGATCATTACATCGAGCGTGCCTCGAGCTGGTCGCCAGAGAAACGATTGTAATATGTCTAATAAATGTTATTCGTCGCAACACTGATTCCCCGTTTCTTATGTGATATCATACTCTGCTCTGTAAGAGCATCGAGTGCTCAAACGGCCTACCGCTTACGGACGCTTTAAGCATCCCACACCAATTATATATATATATATATATATATAATGTATAAAAATCAATACAATATAATTACCTCATTACCAGAGGTTTCCCGAATGAGGATAATACGAAATAAACGTCTTCATTCGTTCGTCAGACGAGGCAATATAAAACATGGGTAAATATTTAGAAAAACTCATCAAGAAAATCAAAAAAAGATATAGACAAATGAATTAGAAATTGAAATATATAAAAAATCTATCAAGAAATATAGTTAGGTGTGTGTATATGTATGTATATACGCTCGTAGATGTGCATATATGTATATGTACACATGTATATGTATAGTGAAAAAGTGTGCGTAATTCTAAAATTTAGGGCAAATGTATCTATAATCTACAGACAGAATAGTTACATCATAAATATATGAATATGAAGGCGCGCGCATAAAACGCCCGCACACTCGTACACTTAGATGCAGAAGTAAAAGAGGTAAGGGAGTGTAATAATTAAAGGAAAGTATCAATCTCGATATATTTATAAAAATGTAACAATAAATTAGATTAGAAAGAAAAAATTTTAGAAAGAAAAAATTAAAGAAAAGAAGACAAAAAAAGGGTACATACATACACAGACACGCATGTCTCACAAAAGAAAAGCGAAAATATATATTCTTATATACACACGCGCACTTACACATCCATACGTTCGATACGTACATACACACACACACACACACACACATACTTACACTCACGCATATTGACCTGTATGCATGCACACGCATAAAACTGAGTAAGTAAAAAAAAGGGGAAAGGGGGGGAGAAGAAAAAAGGAACAAAAACATAAAACCGAGATGTCAAAAAAAGACGGATATAAAGACACATACACATACGCATAATATATACATACACACACACACACATACATATACACAGACATATATATATATATATATATATATATATATATATATATATACATACACGCACGCGCGCGCACATACGTAGTCACTCATGTACATATATAAAAGTATACACACATTAAGGCGTTCAGCCATATTGATACAGGGTGTAAAAAACTTGTGGATAAGTAAGTACAAATATAAAATTGTAAGATTGGCTGCGCAAAAATAAAAAATAAAAATAAAAATGGAAAATATATCTGGATTGAAGAACACAAAAGACAAGTGTAATCAGTTAGTGGAGGAAAAAGGGAAGTAAAAGAAGGGGAAGTAAAAAATGGAAAGTGAATCGGATAATAAAGGGGGGGGGTGGATGTGAAGTAAAAATAAAAATAAAAATAAATGAAATTATTGACAAGGATAAAAAAAGAAAGTAAGTCAGAAAGGGTAATTAAAAAGAGAATAATAAGAGTTTATGGAGGATAAGTATCTGAAAGTGTGTTAAGTTTATATGAGCTGGAAAGCAGGTGTGATTTCATGTGTGGGCAACTGGTGAAAATTTCCGTCTTTGTGTTCAGGCAGGTCTTGGTGATTTTAGATTTTGCAATATCCAATATTTTTCATTTATGCAGAGCGTGCATTTTCTTGTTCCTCTAGCATATTTTTTAGATTGGTTCAAAATTGACCAATCTAATTTATATTGGATGTCTTGGTCTTTCAAATCCCAAATTCTGCTAGCCAGAGCTGTTGTAAATCTGTTTTCTGGATGTCGAAAGGATGCGACATGTGAGTAATAACGTGTTTTGAATTTGTCTTGCGTCATACCCACATATCGTTCACTGGTGGCTGGATGGTTGTTGCTGATGGTTGTCACTTTAGCCGCATATACAATGGCTTTGGTGTTGCATTTACCTTGTAATGGGCATTCACTTTTGATTCTACAGGAGCAAGTTTGATTTTCTCTAGGTGATATTTTGTTGAGGATATAGGACTTAATAGGGGGACCGCAGGAATAGCTAATTTTAACACAGTTTCTGTTAAAGATCTTATAGTATCTATGTGTTCTAGGGAAATGTTTATCTAGGAGCTCAAGGAATTTTTTGCCTACATTAGTTTTAACTGCTAGAGAGTAGGGGGGTGTGAACCAGATTATTTTTCTTTTCCTATTTTTATGTTTAATAGAGTTAGTATAGTTAGGTATGTATTTAATCGGTTCGCTAAAACCGCTATTTTGGAGGGCTTTATTATAGTAGGGGGATGCCTTATTAAAAATAGCTTCTGAGGAAGAGAGGGTGGAGATCCTACGGCTAATATTAGGGATAAGGTTTTTAAAAACTATAGGTGGATGGCAAGATCCTTTATTTATATATTTTAAGTTTTCATTAGGTTTATGGTATGGTTTATAAGAAGCAGTAGGCAAATCTAGGTTTATATCTAGGAAATCTACGTTGGAAAGGTTAGTGTCAATAGTAATTTTAAGATTAAAACTAGCGAAGGTTTTTATTAAGTCTTTCCTTAATCTATCTAAGTTATGGCCTATGGTGGTATGGGAAAGTATTAGACCATCGTCGCGATAAAGCCCAAATATATGGTTAGGAAATTTTTCTTTAAGTGTATGTAAGAGGAATAGGCCGACCAGATCACAAACATCGGCACTGTCATAAGAGCCCATTGAGACATCGAATGGGTTCTCTGGGTTAGATATTTTTACCCAAATGTCATTATCATTAAAAAGTAGAGTGTTCCTAGAATGCAAGATGACATTCTCTTCAATATCGGAGATATTAGTGAACCCTCTAGCGAAATTTAAAGCTTTCACTAAAAGGGTCTGAGTAATAGATGGGTAGAAATCTACAATGTCAAATTGGGTGAATCTAGAACTAAATTTGTTTTTAATATTATTAAACCAATGTACTACGGAAGAGCTATTTATCCATTGGAGTAATTTAGACTTACTTCTAATGTGTGTATTTAATTTATTTAAAATTTTTTTGCTGGCAAGACCAATATCAGTCTTAGCGGGGTTGATTAATCTACAACTAGGACGATTAATAAAGTCGGGTTTATGATATTTAAGGGTGATATACGCAGAACGTTTAGCAAGTTTTTCTGTCCTATTATCTATTTTTAAAGAAACAGCTAATTCTTTAGCTTCCTTATTTATATTATGGTACGTATTTATATTAGCTATTTGGTATTTAGAGGTGATATTATCTATTAATAGTTGGACGTGTAAATTATTATTAACTTCATATAGGTTTTTAGTTTTATCGGAGAAGATGAACTTATTATTAGAAGATTTGAAAGTAGAAATATCATTAGATAATTTAGATTGAAAGGGGTTAGAGTACTTACGAAAATTGATGTTGTTGATTAGGTTAACTAGGTCTAATTCAAAGGCGGTCATATTTTTTACTCTTTGCGGGTATTTATGAGTTTTGATGTCAAAATATTCCGTAGAATCCGTGTTAAATTGTCCATCGAGAATCAAAGCTTTCCATCTCATTCTTTTAACAACCCTCTCTACTTTGTCTATCAGTATTTTCGTGTAGAGAGTGTTAGAAGGTGTTGGGATATTCTTTACAGAGTAGTCCAAAGGGTATTTATCCATGTTCGGTATTGGTTTAAAATCCTATGACTGAAGAGTGCTCGACTTTAAAAGGGCTGGAAGGTGCCAATCTCATAACGATGTAGAATATGCTGCGATCATTCCCTTGGGAGCTTTATAAGTATTGAAATTTCCGTTGGAAACAGAAAAGGTCATAGTAATGAAGAGTGCTCTATGTAAGTATCAGAGCAAAATTTAATGTATAAAAATCAATACAATATAATTACCTCATTACCAGAGGTTTTCCGAATGAGGCGAATACGAAATAAACGACTTCATTCGTTCGTCAGACGAGGCAATATAAAACATGGGTAAATATTTAGAAAAACTCATCAAGAAAATCAAAAAAGATATAGACAAATGAATTAGAAATTGAAATATATAAAAATCTATCAAGAAATATAGTTAGGTGTGTGTATATGTATGTATATACGCTCACAGATGTGCATATATGTATATGCACACATGTATACGTATAGTGAGAAAGTGTGCGTAATTCTAAAATTTAGGGCAAATGTATCTATAATCTACAGACAGAATAGTTACATCATAAATATATGAATATGAAGGCGCGCGCATAAAACGCCTGCACACTCGTACACTTAGATGCGGAAGTAAAAGAGGCAAGGGAGTGTAATAATTAAAGGAAAGTATCAATCTCGATATATTTATAAAAATGTAACAATAAATTAGAAAGAAAAAATTAAAGAAAAGACAAAAAAAGGGTACATACATAAACAGACACGCATGTCTCACAAAAGAAATGCAAAAATATATATGCTTATATACGCACGCGCACTTACACATCCATACGTTCGATAGTACATACACACACACACACACACACACACACATACTTACACTCACGCATATGAACCTGTTTGCATGCACACGCATAAAACTGAGTAAGTAAAAAAAGGAAAGGGGGGGGAGAAGAAAAAAGGAACAAAACATAAAACCGAGATGTCAAAAAACACGGATATAAAGACACATAATACGCATAATATATACATACACACACACACACACACATATACACACACATATATATATATATATATATATACATACACGCACGCGCGCGCACATACGTAGTCACTCATGTACATATATAAAAGTATACACACATTAAGGCATTCAGCTATATTGATACAGGGTGTAAAAAACTTGTGGATAAATAAGTACAAATATAAAATTGTAAGATAGGCTGCGCAAAAATAAAAATAAAAATAAAAATAAAAATAAAAATAAAAATAAAAATGAAAATGAAAATAAGTTCATCTTCTCCGATATATATATGTCTGTGTATATGTATGTGTGTGTGTGTGTATGTATATATTATGCGCATGTGTATGTGTCTTTATATCCGTGTTTTTTTGACATCTCGGTTTTATGTTTTTGTTCCTTTTTTCTTCTCCCCCCCCCTTTCCCCTTTTTTTACTTACTCAGTTTTATGCGTGTGCATGCATACAGGTCAATATGCGTGAGTGTAAGTATGTGTGTGTGTGTGTGTGTGTGTATGTACGTATCGAACGTATGGATGTGTAAGTGCGCGTGTGTATATAAGAATATATATTTTCGCTTTTCTTTTGTGAGACATGCGTGTCTGTGTATGTATGTACCCTTTTTTTGTCTTCTTTTCTTTAATTTTTTCTTTCTAAAATTTTTTTCTTTCTAATCTAATTTATCGTTACATTTTTATAAATATATCGAGATTGATACTTTCCTTTAATTATTACACTCCCTTACCTCTTTTACTTCTGCATCTAAGTGTACGAGTGTGCGGGCGTTTTATGCGCGCGCCTTCATATTCATATATTTATGATGTAACTATTCTGTCTGTAGATTATAGATACATTTGCCCTAAATTTTAGAATTACGCACACTTTTTCACTATACATATACATGTGTACATATACATATATGCACATCTACGAGCGTATATACATACATATACACACGCCTAACTATATTTCTTGATAGATTTTTTATATATTTCAATTTCTAATTCATTTGTCTATATCTTTTTTTGATTTTCTTGATGAGTTTTTCTAAGTATTTACCCACGTTTTATATTGCCTCGTCTGACGAACGAATGAAGACGTTTATTTCGTATTCGCCTCATTCGGGAAACCTCTGGTAATGAGGTAATTATATTGTATTGATTTTTATACATTAAATTTTGCTCTGATACTTACATAGAGCACTCTTCACTTCTATGACCTTTTCTGTTTCCGACGGAAATTTCAATACTTATATATATATATATATATATATATATAGTTTATGGATTGTAATGTCAAGTTACTCTAGGTTCAACAGAGTGAGCACTCGATGCGTAGTTTCCAGTAGGTATATTGGTGTTGTACTAAGCAGAGTAGTATAATCATAATAAAAGGGGACGAGGTGTTAAATTTCCATTTCATTTATTGAGGTGTGACGCGCGTTTCGCGATTGATCAGCTCAAGGTTCGATCTGCATCGATTGGGTCTGACTCTGGAATCAATAGCTCGTCTGACTTCTGTAAGGGAATCATTGTTTGGTGTAGGGCAGAACCTTGTTTTGGTGTCGAACAGAACAAAGGAGAGACACAAAATACCAAATCAGTCACTGAGGAGGCCACAGAATGTGTAACGAAAGAGCTTTCACAATAAATAAATAAATAAGCATCCCGTTATTGAACCAGCCAACCGGAAATTTGTAATAAATTGTAGTGAAAACCAACAAGTGCGTGTGTTTTTATTGGCAGCATGACCCTTCCCAAAGTATAACAATATCTGTTTCAACACACATTTTCAGATAAGAAATCTTGTAAAACAAATTCACAAACGAAGTATATCTACACACACACACACACACACACACACACACACACACACACACACACACATATATATATATATATATATATATATATATATATATATATATACATATATATGAAGGATAAGGGAAGAAAGAATGTGCATGAAGAAGTGAGGTAGTAAAGTAGAGAGAAAGAAAAACAAACAGAAATACGGGCAACGACGCTATCACCTCTGATTATGGTGTCAATTGAAGCCACAAAATTAATGACTTTGTCACAGTACCTGCGTTCGTGGGCGACACATATAGACGGGTGGAGAACTTACGATAATGTATACATATATTTACATAAATATGTATATACATTCACATAAATATATTTATATACATTTATATAAATATACATGCACATGTATATACGCACATACGCACGCGCGACATACATGCTTATGGTTTACCGAGCAAAAACATTAAGATATTCAGTACAGGCTTATATACACATGCACATATTTGCGTTTATATGCGAATGTTAGTACATCTCTGTGTGTGTATTTATATATATATATATATATATATATATGTGTGTGTGTGTGTGTGTGTGTGTGTGTGTGTATGTATATATATACTGTATATATATATATATATATATATATATATATATATATATATATATATATATATATATATATATGTATATATATGTATATATATATATGTGAATGCGTGTTTGTGTGTGGTGTGCGCGCGAATGACCTTGCGTATTTGGTATGTTGTTTGCACGCTTGATCACTGACATAATACGTCTGAAATAGAACCAGCTGAAAGTATTGATAGATTGAGTTAATCAAGCCGTGAAATCGGCTTTTTACAAATAAATCGGCGGCGAAAAGTCAATGAAACAGTTATAAATGCAGTTCTGAAGATTGCGAGAGAGAGAGAGAGGGAGAGAGAGAGAAGAGAGAGAGAGAGAGAGAGAGAGAGAGAGAGAGAGAGAGAGAGAGAGAGAGAGAGAGAGAAGGAAGCCAGTTGCAAGCTTCCGACATAGTAATTTATCACATTGCAAGAGCTACCAAAGATATTCCGGTTAAAGACTCCGGCAGAGTGAATATTGGCTTTCTTATAACACACGGATTAAAGCACTGCATTAGTAGTGTTATGATTATGCTGATGGTGGCGGCGGCGGTGATGGTGGTGATGGTGTTCTTGTATTGTTGTTGTGTAATCCCAGGTCAGCTCTGACTGAGCAGACTTAGGATCAAAAAGGTTCCAGCTACGACCATCATTTATTTTATTTCCTTATCTCTTTATTTATTTATTTATCACTATCTGGTTAAGAAGTTCGCTTCACAATCACGAGGCCCCGGTTTCAGTCCTGCTTCCGGCACCTTGTGCAAGTTTCTTTTTACTATACTCTCAGATTGACCAGTATACCTTCTGAGTGAAATTTGGTTAATGGAAACTGCAGATGCCCGTCTAATATAACTGTAATTTTGCCTCCTGTGTTTTGTTTCTTTCACTTATTAGCTATATATATATAAATGCACGTGTGTGTGTGTGTGTGTGTGTGTGTGTGTGTGTGTGTGTGTGTGTGTGTGTGTGTGTGTGTGTGTGTGTGTGTGTGTGTGTGTGTGTGTGTGTGTGTGTGTGTGTGTGTGCGTGTGTGTGTGTGTCCGTTTATTTACGTTTGTGCTTCTGCCTCTGTTCATGTCCTGTGAAATGTTCATGTTCGACAAAAACAATTTTCGATAAAGTAAGTGCCAAACTTGAAAATATATGTACTGGGTCGATATGATTTATTAAATCAATGCCTTACTCCAGCATGGCCACATCTAATGACTGAAACCCGTAAAAGAGTAAAAGAATAATGTTTCTGAATCCTACTCCCATACTACTCGCGCCGTACATGGGGCTCTTATGAACTGTGAGGCTACCATTAAGGTTGACTAGGCAGTTGCCTATTTGACGTTAATGATAGCGTCAACCCTGGCTTTTACCATTGCTTTCTGTGTGCTTGTGTGTTTTATATGTGCTGACTTCTGTAATGATGCTACCGTTGGTTTCTGATAACTTATCTTTATTTATGTGTTAACAGTTCTTTTGTTTTATTTCCTGTGTGTATCATATATGCTTTGTATAAATTCTTTTATTTCACTTTCTGACAGTTTTTATATAGTATATTATGCATCTACGTACATTTGCTAATGTGTTCCAGTTTAGTTTTGTCTTATTTCTTCGATATTCTCCACACCATCTTCTCCAGAATAAGTGTCTATTTAATGGTGGTACCATGTTATATTGGATGAGAACAATATGGCAATATGTGTGTATAATGTGTGTAACATATCTTTCGACCATGAGTGTTGATGGACGTTAATAGTTGGGAGGGGGAAAAAACTGGGACAATATGTTAGGTAGACGGACAGACAGACAGGCAGATAGATTAAGAGATAGATAGAGTGATTTCTTTATTTGCCACAAGGGCGCACAAGCAAAGGGGACAATACAAAGACATGCCGGGGATTTTACATACAGTCGTGTAAAAAATATAAAACAAACAATTATAAGAATCGAAATCCCCAATAGGGAGGAAGCGCCACAAATGGGTTGTTTAATACCCCGTCGATAGAACAACCCTCAACTACAGGAGCGTGTTGTGCAAGTGTTCCTGTCTTCCTTTTGCTCCCTTCTTTAACCTACAGGCTTATAAACAGAGAAGGCCCAATCACTCGGGCCATTTTTGCCACATTCACCCATCTTTCAGTAAATTTACTGGGATAGAGTGCCTCTCTCTCCACTCTGATTCTCCTTCTAAAGTGATACTTAAAGAAGGGAATCAATTGTTGTCCGGGGAGAAAGGTATCTGTCCTCGGTTCTCTCAACCTCGTCCACGATATAACTTCTTTCACCATAGCCACTGTACAGAGGAAAACCGCCTCTCTTTCGTTTTCGAAAGAGGCTGGCGGTTTGATCCTTACTATGGACTCGGCAGTCAACTGGATTTGTCCCATACGCGACAGCAGTTGTTCTGCATAGTTCCACAGGTCGGTTACGCCCGGGCAGTGTACAATTGTGTGCAGGACTGTTTCAATGTCCTGCGCGCATCTTGAACACGTCCTCTTGGAAGGATCCCTGCCGGGGCGTCCGTGCCTGTAGATCTTGTCACGAACCGGTAGAGCTCCCCGGTAGCACTGCCAGGCCAGGGACCTCTGGAAGTTGTCCATAGGTCCCGGACGGAAAGTCCTACCAAACAGACTGGTGAGCTCATCGTCGTCGACGCCCAGAGTCTCTCCGAGCACGTCATCGCCCTTGTAACGTACAATCCCTCTATAGAATGTCGAAGTGGAGTCTCCACTGATTTCTGCGCCCGCTTGCCAGAGGACTGTGAGCGCTTGAGCGCATTCAATGTGCCAGGCTCCCATCGTTTTCGGTCTTTTCTTGACCCAGGACTGCAGCTCAGACAGCGAGATGAGCTGTGGGAAAGCCTGTCTCACAAACGGTGCCCACACCGGTTGGGGGTCGGTGATGAATACCTGGAGATGCTGCAGCCTCAGCGCATGTTTGCGCATTATCAGCGACGGCATTCCCAGCTCTCCGTTGGAAGGGTACTGACAGCAGACGGATCTCCTCACCAGCGGAGTCTGCTTCTTCCACAGAAACTGGAAGAGCAATGCATTCCATCTTGGCGAGGTGTTCACGGGGACAAGGCACGACAGTCAAGCGGTAGTAGAAGACGGACGCTATGAAAGAGTTCGCTACCTCCGCTCGACCTTTCAAGGACAGTTTGCACTCTGCCCACTTCTGGGTGAGCGCAAACATCTTGGCCGTGACCTCGTTCCAGTTTTTGTCCACTTGGAGGTCTGGACCTAACCAGACCCCGAGCAATTTCACCGGTCCGTCCGTCCAGCATCCAATGACGCTGTCGGACGTCATCGGTTTGCTTCTCCACGTACCGAGTTTCAAACCGGCAGACTTGTCCGGGTTTAGTTTTGCTCCCGTCAGCGCTTCGTATTCTTTCAGTAAGTTGCCGATCACTCCGATTTCCGAGGTGCTCGACACCATTATCGTCAAGTCGTCTGCATAAGCCGACGCCGCTTTGCGCAGTCCCGGTTCTAGAGGGATGCCCTGCAACAGCTCCAATTTCCGCAGTAGTGGCTCTAGAGTCAATACAAACAGAATGGAGGAGAGAGGGCACCCCTCTCGAATGGAACGCGTGATTGCGAACGGCTCCGATAGGTAGCCGTTCACCTTGACCCTCGAGCAGATGCTGGTGTGCATCGCCTCGATCCAGCCTCTGAAAACGGGACCGAAACCGGCCCCCTTGAGAACCGCTTCCAAGTATCGATGGTCGACCCTATCGAATGCCTTAGACTGATCCAAATTGATCAAAGCCCCACCGAAGCCAGGTTTACTACCCACCTTCTCTATGGTGTATCGCATGAGGTGGAGGTTGTCGTGTATGGACCTGGTCGGGATTGCACAGGTTTGTGCTTTCCCTACCAGGTTCTCGAGACAAGCGCCAACCTCGCTAGCACCTTGGCCAAAATCTTTAACTCTGTGTTGAGCAGAGTTATGGGCCTGAAGTTGTCAATTTCGTCCCCCTTGTACTCGTCTTTCCTGATCAGCGTTACTACGCCCTTGCCTGCAGAACTGGGAATTCTCCCGTTCTGCAGCCAATTGCAGTAGACGGCTTCGAGGACGCCAGAGAACAAGTCCGGCATGCCTATGAAAAACTCATAGGGTAGACCATCTAGACCGGATTACTTGCGTTTCCCGCAGCGGCCCAGAGCGTCCCGTATCTCAGTGTCCGTGATCGGTCTTTCGCAGAACTCGGCGTCCGTGTTCGAGAGACGCGGCAGGCCGTCGAGGTATGAACTAAAGTCCATTGGCCCGTTCGGCTCACCGTCGTTCTGATCAAACAGTCGCGCAAAGTGCTGCTGAAAGGCCGCGCACAATTGCTTGGGGTCAAGTAGCACGCGTCCGTTTTGGTCTTTCAAAGACCGAATCGTGGACTTGTTGCCACTTTTTGCCTCCGCCACTCGGGCCCAGCTGACAGATTTCCCTCCTTCGTTTCTTAGAGCATGTGTTTTGCTTCTGACCACGCAGCCTTTGTGTTTCGCATCGAAGAACTGGTCCAGTGCCGCTCTCGACGCTAACACTCTAGCCGCGTTGCCACTTCTAAGTGCCTCCTCTACCTTGGCTACTAGTTCTCTTTCTATTTTGTTTTTCTCTAAGGCTAACTCTCTGCTAAACCCTATCGATTCTATTCTAATTGCTTTCTTGAGAGAGTACCACCATTTATTGTTGACGATGGACCCGTTAACTGTTGCTTGACTAGTCTACTTATCCGTTCACTGTAAGCTTTACGTGCCGACAACGACACGTTCAGCTTCCAGTATCCGGGTCCCTGTCTATGTGTTCTATCACGGTTGATTAAGCAGACGACTAATTTATGATCTGAATAGGCAACCATGTGCATTCTTGGACAGCTTAACATCTTGTCCCTTTCTCTAATGAAGAACCTATCTAAATACGATCTAGATGTCCCGCTGCGGTTTGCCCATGTCCACTGTGGTGCAGTCGGAAAATCCAGTCGATACCTATCGGCCAGTTGTAATTGGCCGATTAAAGTTTTGAGGCTGTTGTACCCCCCTCTACTGGGACATGCTCCCACATAGTCCCATTGTGCATCTAGGATACCATTCCAGTCCTCCACTAAAAGTAAGGAGCGAGACGTTCCCAGAAAAGACTCTAGAAGCTTAAATATACGGCCACCAGAGTGAAGGAGCCACCTCCAATAATGTTCACGTCTAGGACTACCAGTCTACCCTCCGGTCCAAGTGTACTTGCGGTACTTCGACGTCCAGGTTCTTCCGAAACAAAACAGCCATTCCGCCTCCACCTCAAAGTCGTCAAAGATGGGGGGTTAGTTGTTGCCTGTTGTGGATCCTGGACACGGTGATGGCTATCACATCCATACCATGTGACCTAAGGTCGTTTAAAAGTTGGCCCTGTTTCCAGGGCATCCCTAGGCCACGCACATTCACGCTTCCAACTCGTAAACTAGCCATCTTGATGAAGAAGAGTTGGAGAAAAAGGACGAAAGGTGCACTTACCTTTTCGTTTCCTGGAGATCGGGTTGTTCAATCTCCATTTGGGTGCTGGATGGGGTGGGGTGAGGAAACATTTTAACAGGACGCGGTTGATGGGTTTCTGGCAGGAGTCCCCACGTCCTGCAAACATTTATTCTTCAGGTCACTATAGGTCTCCATAGAAACCCTTATAAGTTTAAGGTGTGGAGACGATTCTGCTTTGACGAAAGTTTTGCCCTCCGTCTCCACCTTGGTGTTTTGGGAGATGACCTCCATCAAACTCTTGTTGTTTGTGTTGATGTATGAGTATTGTTGTTTGTGTTTTTGTTGTGTTGTTTTAGTTTGTTGTTCGTCCGGGAGTTTCCTTTTTATGGTGAGTGCTTGTGTTTGGGGTGGTGTTGGTGTTGGTTTTGATGGTAGGGGGATGTTTGATTGTGGTGTTGTTTGTGTTGTTGTTTGTGTCTGTGGTTGTGTGTTGGTGTTGGTGTTGGTTATTGGAGTTTTGGGGGTTTTGTGGTGTCCCTTTTTTTGTTTTTTAGATTTCCGAGGCTCTCCTTCTTCACTTAAAGAAGGAGAAGCAGCCTCATCTGTCGATGAATAATCATCGTCAGGAGTGTGGGGTAGGGGTATGTTGTGTGGTGGTGGTGTTTCGGTGTGTGTGTTTGTGGTAGTGTTTGATGGAGTGGGATGGGGTGGGGCTGTGTTCTTCAGGGGTGTTGTCTGTGTTTTTTCTGTTGTTGTTGGTTGAGTGGCTGTTTGTTTTGGTGTGTTTGCTTGTTTCGTGAGTTGTTGTGGTAGTGGTTGTCTTGGTGTTGGTGTTGGTAACAGTGTTTTCTTTTGTATTGTTTTGGTTGAGCATGTTTGTAAAGGGCAGGAGGCCTTTAGGTGTGTGGTACTATTGCAACGAAAGCAATGTGGTTGTCGTCCCTCCACCGAAATGTTTATGTGGCTGTTGTTGTCCACCAGCACTTTTTCTGGTATTTTGGAGATTCTTTCCGGGCTCATTTGCACCAGAATCTCCAAATTTGTACCAGACCAGGTGTGTCTGGTTGATTTTTTGATGGAGAGAATGGTGTCTTTTCTCTCCTCTAAAAATCCTGCCAATATCCACCAAATATTAATATTTGGTGTTATGTTTGAAACTCAAATTTTTTGTGTCCTTTTTCCCAGGTATGCGGGGAAAAAGGAGAATTTTTGTGACAGTATTGGCGTCGCTGAGTATCTTTGTGCAAGGGCCTCGCTTTTGAGGAGTACCGAAATACTCCCGTACTGTTTGGCCCTCTGCATAAAGTCAATGTCTGGCAATATCTCCTTCAAGGTTGCCTCAATTTCCCCTTGACTGAGAAATGTTGGTCGTTTTGTTTCATTGGAAACAGTTCTGAAGGTAACTGTCCTTCGAAATGTTTCCAGACGAATTTCTGGGGTTGAGTTTATTTGAAATCTACCGTTTTCACCGAAAGTGATAAACTCCTTTGCTTCAGAGAGCATCTGTTTCGCATTGGAGATATCGAGATCCTTGAATTCTTGTGTCTTGATGACTGTTTGAGCAAAAGTTTTTTTGGTGTTGTTGTTATTGTTGTTGTTGAGGTTGTCGGTTTTTCCGTTTGTAGTTATGTCAATGGTTTTATTTTCTGTTGTTTTTTCTGTCTGTTGTACCATGTGTGGTTCGATCATGTTTTTATTTTTGTTGTCCATATTGGTTTCCATGGTGACGCCAATAGATGCGGAGTTAGAGGTAACGTTATTATTATTTGTTCAAATCCCGCCGATTTCATCCTTACGGGGTCAATAAAATAAAGTACCAGTAATGCACTGGTTAATTGCAGGCCTTGTGCCTAAAGTAGAAACAATTATTATTTGTGACTATTTTTGTAAAAGTTATTTTTTTGGTGTTGTTGTTGTTGTTGTTGTGGTTGTCGGATTTTCCGTTTATAGTTGTGTCAATTGTTTTTTCTGCTGATTTTGGTGTCTGTTGTACACTGTGTGGTTCACTGTGGTTCAATTTTGTTTGTGTTGTCTACTTCACTTTCGTTACACAAAACTTTGTTGTCAACTACATCGATACAGGCAAAGTTCTTAGCAACGTTAAAGTCTATTTCTTCTTTACTTTTTCCTTCTTCAACGTTCGTTAGCGTTCTTTGTACGCTTGCCATAGCTGATGACAAAATATTAAACATTTTTAACAGTTTTCAAATTAATTTCAAATTAAATTTTCACCCCTGTGGAGACGAAAAATGAGATTGCCACCCAGCTGACAATTCAGCCTGGGGGTTAATCTACAAAACAATGTGTTTTTTTAAACAAGAATTTCTGTTTTTTTGTAAATAAATTGACAGAAACTTACCAGCAAAATTGTGTGCGTCAGCTACCAAGAGAGATAGACAGACAGTTGGGCGGAGTAGCTGAAGCGCTTTGCTGGTTAGTCAATACGATCGTTTCTACGTCCACCTTCCATTCTATAGAGATTAATTAGAGCGTGTATCGAAGATGGGCTCATGGCTGTATACTCGAGGCACCAATAAATCTGTCTGAGAGCAACAAAACAATGTATTTTGAAAGTATGTTTAAGGGGGAGTATTATGGATAATTTCCAAAACTTTTTACCAAACAATGAAAGCTAGGCACGTTTCAGCCACACCGCATTAACTTCGTATGTCTTTTCTTCTCTATTGCTCTATACTGTAATCTTACTAAACCAGTTAAATTATTTGAAGCTTTCCAAAATCAATTTTACGAAGATGAAATTAATGTATTATACGTAAGATATATAAATGGTCGCATATAACTAGATACTCTGCAGAAAATTAAACTAATTTTAATAGAAAACGGTTCAACTATCCCAGCTTTTTTGCTACTTGCCGAGAGTAGAACATTCTGCGTTAGGACTTCCATTTAATCCTGTTCCTGATGCTACATGCAATATATCAATACAGAGTGAGAACATAGCTTACATCATTAACATTGATGTCATTATTTAGAAGGATTTATCGGCGGCTCACCGTTTCCTCCCATGGGTTTTGAATGAATTATTTGAGAGATCTCATAAAATTTGTCAATCTGGAAGATGTTCCCTTTAAATGGGAAGTCTTAATTTGGGGGGAAATTTTTCAGTCAAATATTATCTGTCGTTAAATATGCCACCAGAGTAAAGACTGCCGATGCAAGCTTTAATGATTCCTGTTTATGAAAAGATGTCAGCAAGATTCAACTACAGGAGTGTAATGTTGTCCATGACTTAACTGGCATTATCTCTCTCGTCTGTTTCAACGCAAGTGTCGTACAAAAATACATTAATGAGCCAAATACCTTTTCCAAAATGGTGGTTCTAGCGCCCAAAATGTTGATGTTGATATCATCAATGAGGAAATACTAAAGCAGTTTCCCGGAAATGAAACAGTTCTATTCAGTCATGATCAATGTTCACAGCAGGACAACTCTTCCCACTTCACACGTATTAAAATTGAAAATTAATGATGTAATTACTCTGCTACGTTCGATTGACCCAGCTAATGGCATGTGTAATGGGAGATTTTAGTTATTCAAGAGATTAGATGTAAGATCATTAGAGCTAAATTTATAACTTATGACCCTCATCACACGAAAGCTGTGTTCATTCTGAATTACCTTTTCTTCGGGAAGTGAAGTGCTTTTCCTTTACATTAATCAGGCAACAATTTCAAATTAAATTAGTTATGCCAATAACAATAAATAAAACACAAAATAAACATTTGGAAATATTGCTCTATATCCCACACGGCAACTATATGTTGCTTTCTCTAGAGTGTCAACAGAATTTCTTAGTTTGAATATATATATATATATATATATATATATGTGTGTGTGTGTGTGTGTGTGTGTGTGTGTGTGTGTGTGTGTGTGTGTGTGTGTGTGTGTGTACACTACACAGAAGGCATAAAACGAAGAATGCAGTTGGTATAAAATACAGCAAGTATTTGATTTTTTTTTTCGTTATTCTGGCATTTTCTTTCTTTGCCCTCAATATCTCATTTTACCTCCACTAATGTATTGTCAAACAACGGAAAGATGATAGCAAGTCTCATAAAATGTGCATGTACAGGTATCATGTTATGTATTATGCCACAGAGAGACATTCCTAGATATAATTGTTGATAAAAACAATTTCTCCTATTGAACTAATTAACATCATGAAAAATACAGACATAATACAGACATACGAATCAACAATTATTTGGCTAATTCATACAGTTGTACATTCCACCTTTGACAAAAAAAGATTCATCATTACAGATTACATTTACATACATTATCACTATGCACATCATTGATTACCAATTTCTTACTTATCAGCAACAACTGCAGACATGCTCACACAATTCCCATCAAAAGGTAAATCTTCTTTACTTCTAAATT
>OZ024740.1:141578043-141580543 GCA_964016885.1 Eledone cirrhosa | reverse complement strand
CATATGCATACATATATATACATACATACATAAATATATGCATGCATATATTCATACATACATACATTCATACATACATACATACATAAATACATGCCCACATACATATATACATACATAAATACACGCATACACACATACATAAATACATACCCACATACATACATATATACATGCATACATGAATACATACATACATAAATACATACATACCCACATACATACCCACACACATACATACATTATGTATTCATATACAAACGTACACATTTACACACAAGCACACATATATGTGTATGCGCACTCGTGTATATGTGTGTGTGTATGATTGCGCGTACGCAAATATGTGCATTTCGACTGTTTACGAATGAATGCAGATGCATATATGCAAACATACATATTGCACTTGTGTTATATAAAGTGGTGATGGCTGTTGACATATGCATAAATGGATGCGATGGCGTATAACAAAATGGAGGCAAAGCGAAAGCTGAATCACGCACATACATGTATCCATCCAACCATCCTTACACACATACATGTATCCATCTAGCCATCCTTACACACATACATGTATCCATCTAGCCATCCTTACACACATACATGTATCCATCCAACCATCCTTACACACATACATGTATCCATCCAACCATCCTTACACACATACATGTATCCATCCAACCATCCTTACACACATACATGTATCCATCCAACCATCCTTACACACATACATGTATCCATCCAACCATCCTTACACACATACATGTATCCATCTAGCCATCATTACACACATACATGTATCCATCCAACCATCCTTACACACATACATGTATCCATCCAACCATCCTTACACACATACATGTATCCATCTAGCCATCCTTACACACATACATGTATCCATCTAGCCATCCTTACACACATACATGTATCCATCTAGCCATCCTTACACACATACATGTATCCATCCAACCATCCTTACACACATACATGTATCCATCTAGCCATCCTTACACACATACATGTATCCATCTAGCCATCCTTACACACATACATGTATCCATCCAACCATCCTTACACACATACATGTATCCATCTAGCCATCCTTACACACATACATGTATCCATCTAGCCATCCTTACACACATACATGTATCCATCCAACCATCCTTACACACATACATGTATCCATCCAACCATCCTTACACACATACATGTATCCATCCAACCATCCTTACACACATACATGTATCCATCCAACCATCCTTACACACATACATGTATCCATCCAACCATCCTTACACACATACATGTATCCATCTAGCCATCATTACACACATACATGTATCCATCCAACCATCCTTACACACATACATGTATCCATCCAACCATCCTTACACACATACATGTATCCATCTAGCCATCCTTACACACATACATGTATCCATCTAGCCATCCTTACACACATACATGTATCCATCTAGCCATCCTTACACACATACATGTATCCATCCAACCATCCTTACACACATACATGTATCCATCTAGCCATCCTTACACACATACATGTATCCATCCAACCATCCTTACACACATACATGTATCCATCCAACCATCCTTACACACATACATGTATCCATCCAACCATCCTTACACACATACATGTATCCATCTAGCCATCCTTACACACATACATGTATCCATCCAACCATCCTTACACACATACATATATCCATCCAACCATCCTTACACACATACATGTATCCATCTAGCCATCCTTACACACATACATGTATCCATCCAACCATCCTTACACACATACATGTATCCATCTAGCCATCCTTACACACATACATGTATCCATCCAACCATCCTTACACACATACATGTATCCATCCAACCATCCTTACACACATACATGTATCCATCTAGCCATCCTTACACACATACATGTATCCATCTAGCCATCCTTACACACATACATGTATCCATCCAACCATCCTTACACACATACATATATCCATCCAACCATCCTTACACACATACATGTATCCATCTAGCCATCCTTACACACATACATGTATCCATCCAACCATCCTTACACACATACATGTATCCATCTAGCCATCCTTACACACATACATGTATCCATCCAACCATCCTTACACACATACATGTATCCATCCAACCATCCTTACACACATACATGTATCCATCTAGCCATCCTTACACACATACATGTATCCATCTAGCCATCCTTACACACATACATGTATCCATCTAGCCATCCTTACACACATACATGTATCCATCCAACCATCCTTACACACATACATGTATCCATCTAGCCATCCTTACACACATACATGTATCCATCTAGCCATCCTTACACACATACATGTATCCATCCAACCATCCTTACACACATACATGTATCCATCTAGCCATCCTTACACACATACATGTATCCATCCAACCATCCTTACACACATACATGTATCCA
>OZ024740.1:141563043-141573043 GCA_964016885.1 Eledone cirrhosa | reverse complement strand
TATTAAGTTATGTTCCAAACACTAGCTTGATAATGGGAACGTTAGTTGCATTACAAAATCACACCAAATTCATGGTTATTTTCAAAATTATATGAAAAGCAAAGGCAGTGCCTTTCATTAGAAATATGGTAATGAAAGTGTTCAATATCTGAAGACATGTAAACACGTATTTTCTATTCCCTCTAGCTTACAACTATGTTTCATGCTGTTAAATCTTCTTTTTTTTATTGTAACATTATCCTGGAAAATTGCCGGAAAAGAAAAAAAGGAAAAAAAGGTTGACAAGATATATGGTAAATGAACAGAGTATACATCACAATTAGAATCGTATGAGGAGATCGAAACAGTTTGTTTGTATTCAGCTTTCATTTGTTTGCTTTTTTAGAATTTAATTTTGTATGAAAGCCAGAGTAATAATAGCTATATTTTCTTTATTAGTCAAGAGAATAATAGAATAACTATTACAAACAAACAGATAAACGAATATTTCCTTGTACTTTCCAACAGAGGTTTATTGTGTCAGGACTCACTGGCGTTTCGTATATGAAAGATATTCGTATATGAAAGATATTCCAGTAAAGATGATGGCATACCATAGCTAAGTTGTTCACTGGACAAAATTAAATTCAGCCGAATATAAATTATTCTCTTCAAAGTAGCAAAAATGTAATTCGTAACCATGATTTACTGAGAAATAGAAAAAGTATGCCTCAAGTCCACCTAGTTCTTAATATGTGGCGCTGGCTGATATGTTTTATCGCTGTAACTTCTTCGTACATCCATCGATGCAAATCCTTGGACACATTAATACTCCCGCGCGTTAACCTGATAATATTAATTTGTACCATATCTCGTCTTGTTTTTGTTTTTCTCTTCTTTTATTCATGACACATGCACACATGCACAAACACTCAAAGACACACACACACATACACATACACACACATATTCTTCGACAGCAAAGGCATCATCTATATCCACTGGGTCCCCCAACGGCCAGGCAGCCATCAAAGAATACTACGTAGAGGTTTTGAGGCAGTGCAGAAAGCGATTTCATCGAAAAAGACCAGAACGCGTCAAGTCTGGTCAGTGGCACCTGCACCCGGACAATGCTCCCTGCCACAAATCCATCCTGGTGACCAACTACTTGGCCGATATGGGGATCAAGACTGTCCCTCATCCTCCCTACAGTCCAGAATTAGCCCCATACGACTTTTAGATGTCTCCGAAGATGGAGGAGAAGCACAGGGATATCCGCTTTGAGAATGTGAAGGAAATTAAGGAGGCTGTGGCAAGTGCCCTAGACACCTTCACTTTGGAGGACTACAAGGGAGCCTTGCAAAAGTGGCTGGAACGCTACAAGTGCATTGAAGTTGGCGGATCCTACTTTGCGGTAGACTAGAGTTTTGTGTTGATCAGAGTTAAATATATGTCCCTCTGATAAAAGTCTTAAAACCTCTTGAGTGTACCTCGTATGTATATGGTGTTGGACTTCCGTCATTTCCAACGACGAGTATTCCAATTGATTCAACGGAACTGCTTGCTCGTGAAATTAACGTGTAAGTGGGAGAACATTACACAGACAAGTGCACCCTTAACGTATATCTAGTGGGGAATTCAGTATGACACAATTTGTGACAAGGCTGGCCACCCAAATTATAGGTGTAGCTCATTTTTGCCAGCTGAGTGGACTTAACCAACGTGAAATAAAGTGAAATATATATGTATGTGTGTGTGTGTGTGTGTGTGTGTGTGTGTGTGTGTGTGTGTGTGTGTGTGTGTGTGTGTGTGTGTGTGCGTACGTTTATGTATTTGTTCTGAAAGATTCTTGATGTGAAAACGAGTGTTGAAACCGATATTGTTTATTTGGGGATTGTCATGTAGCCAGTATTGCCAATAGAAAAAAACACACCACACACCATATAATTTTCTGTTATTCACCAGGAAAAGAGGAGGCCCAAAATAGATAGTCATTGAAGAGGTAACAGCATGTACGATGAAAGAACTTTAACAAACGAATGAATAACAAACTATAAAGATAAAGTGAAGATTATATGGCACGTGTGTTTCTTTCTATTATCAATATTGGCAATATTACCATCGCCAAATATAACAATATATATATGTGTGTGTGTGTGTGTGTGTGTGTGTGTGTGTGTGTGTGTGTGTGTGTGTGTGTGTGTGTGTGTGTGTGTGTGTGTGTGTAAACATACAACAACTTGTGCTAAGTTTCCATCGGACTGAGTACTAGTAAAGCCACGTAATATAAAAGAGCTTTACTCACATCTAGTCCCTAACTGCAGTTTCTGGAATCAAGAGACAATATTGACCATCTTAATAAATTAAGACAAGCAACATTTGAAGAAGATTCTTTCATCAGAGAGTTTTCTTAGGAAGTATAAAAAAACATTTTTAATATTCTCTCCTCTTCTCCTTGACGCTCACTCCGCCAGTTGCAGACTGCACATCAACATGAGATATTTTTCTTCACAAAGTTCGATCACAAACAGCAGAGTTTAAAAAGCAAAGGTCAAGTCCAGTCCATAAGTTGACATTATCAAGTCAGTGTTTTGGCTGTCGACCCTTGCTTCTCTTACCGGTTAACTTTCCTTCTAGGCACGACTTGTTCACACAACGAGTTGATCTTTTGATATGATCATACAGTTTAAGTACTCTTGACTTGATAACTGATGTGATTGGTTTAAGTTTGGTAAGGTTCAGTAGTTCATTTATAGAGATATGGACGCTGAGTCATTTGTTAATCATTAGTCTCAAGATGTGGTTCTAGAATGTAGATAGCTTCTGAAGTGACCTCGTCGTCCAGTTAACACAATGAAGACCATATAACACAACTGGTAGGATATAAGTATCGAAGATCTTAGCCTTCAAATGATAAGAAACTCGTCCTTGTTCTTGTTGAAAGCTGCCCAACCCAGAGTGATGAAATACAACGCAGTGACTATTCCATTGTTGTTTGATGAGAGCTTGTGGCCGAGATATACAAACTCTGTAACTTGAGAATTGTGCTTGTAACTAGAATTCTGCCTTGACAAAGGCTAAGGGGTCATCTCTCCCGGTGATTTTGGATGGCCATTGACTCTTAAGAGCTCCTTTGCTCTTTGACAGGTTTTGTTTTTAGTCCTGCAGGGTGTCCAAAGTCACCCTCCTCACCAAGAAACCTTGGTGGGGTTGCCAGTTTAGTCGCCAACAACCCGACCATGGGACAGGTCACCAGTTGGTGCTACTGGTAACATACATACATACATACATACATACATACATACATACATACATACATACATACATACATACATACATACATACATACATACATGGTAGCTGCCAACTCGTTTTCGAGTACGGCCACTACTTTATATCCATGTAGGAGAACCCCCACCGATGCGCTGAACGAGTGTGACTTCTTAGTCCAGCCAGCGACTTGAAAACTATGGTACAAACACTACACTTGTGACAATTATTGACACATAGTGCTGGGCCCATGGTACCATGTGACGACAAGTGCAGCGAGATCTCCAGATATAAAGCAATGCCTGTGCCGTGAAGCTTTTATAGTGAGCAAAGGCACTGCACAAAGCCAGTCCCACTCTCTTAACCAAGATGATATTTACCAAAAAGAAGAACAAGTCAACATCATTGGATACCCCTTTGATATAACTCTGATATAACACCTGCAACATACATACATACATACATACATACATACATACAGACATACATACACACATTTGCTATTAGTTTAGTATTGACGGTCGCAAGAATGCATACTCAGTACCATAATAGAGATATAGAACAATAGTTTGTTATAGAGTTGTCTCACAGCCATGACTGTCTGGTGAGCCTGTAAACACACAGGCGAATATGTATTAATGCGCAAAATTGCACGCCAGGAAGATGGTTGACGAAGTAAGATGCTGCTGTTCTTTCGCCTTATGTAACTGATAGCATGACGGACGAACAAACAGTACTTGGGTGCTAGAAAGAGTAGTAGATTCTCCTCCAACTCGTCTCTCATTCCATTTTCGGAAAATAAGGCGACAGTGAGCTTGCTGGAGATCAGATTTGTTGAGTACACACGACAAACCTTAATTATTATCAACTTTATTTGGTGTTATTAGAGGTCAACGTACAAACAAACTTCCTTTTTAAAGAATATATATATCCTTATAAAAAGGAAGTATATATGTGGTGGGCTTCTGAAGTTTCCACCTACCAAATTCCTCTCACAAGACATTCGTCAACTAGAGGTTATAGTAAAAGACACTTTCCCAAGCTGCCGTACAGGAGGACTGAACTCAGAACAACGTGGTTGCAAACCGATCTCTTTAGTCACAAAACCATGTCTTTATACCACCAAAACCGACAGTGATCCATTTTCTTTATCTCGGATTATATTATTTGACGTGTTTTTTTTTTGTTTTTTTTTTGTTTTTTAAGACGTTAGTGTACTATTTCTAACACTACTAGTGTTTACGTATAGGCTTCTAACTTGGTCCATGTCACTCAGCCTCTTTAATAGAGGTATTTGGTTTCGTTCCAAATGTTACACATAGAAATAGGTATAACTTTCACTCGAATAGCCCACAATTACCTCCGTTCTTTAGTCAAATTCAGACATTTTTCAATATTTTCCTCATTCTTCCGCTTCAACTCAGTTTATCATATTATAGAATAACGTCCAATTATCTGACATACATAGCATTGTCTTATCTTTTATGTCTGTATTTGGCTCCCACGCCTCTCTTAAATGGTCTGTTGGCTATTAGAAAAAATAGAAATTTATAGGATCTTCAAACACGCCTTCAATATAATAATAACAGAAGAAAGCTTTCAAAGAGTGTCTTGCTCTTTTATTCTTTTGCTGGTTTCAGCCATTAGACTGCGATCATCCTGAGGCACCACCAGGATTTAGTCGATCATATCGACTCCAGTAATTATTTTCTCGAGCAGTCATAAGTGTAAACAGACATAAGCGTAAACGTACACACACATAAACACACACACACACACACACACACACAAACAC
The DNA here is from genome assembly GCA_964016885.1 of Eledone cirrhosa. Taxonomy (NCBI): domain Eukaryota; kingdom Metazoa; phylum Mollusca; class Cephalopoda; order Octopoda; family Eledonidae; genus Eledone; species Eledone cirrhosa. The sequence goes on along the minus strand of OZ024740.1, from coordinate 141,567,999 downwards.
ACACACACACAAACACACACACACTCACATATATATATATATATAATATACCTCGGTTCACGAACTTAATCCGTTCTTGAAAGCTGTTCGTCATTCGAAATGTTCGCAAACCGAAACTGTTTTCTCATATGAAATGTTGAGAAAGAAATACAGTGAAAGAGAACCTCTGTATGAAAGTCGGGTAGATATCACCATAGTAACTAACCACACACCAAATGACGCTTTCCTGTCGACACAGCTTGTCACCAACGGTTTGTGTGCTCGTTCTTTGAGACACCGTTCGTCAACCGAGACGTTTTATGTTCGGAAAAATTGTTCGAGAACCGATTTGTTCGTAATCAGAGGCTTCCGCAGTTTTCGTCTACCAAATTCCACTCACATGGGATTGGTCTACCCGAGGCTTTTATTAGAAGACATATACCCAAGTTGCCGCGCAATGTGATTGAACCCAAAACAACAGAACTAAGCGGTTGGTTGAATATAACATTTTGTATCGTGAGCAAAACTAACTTTTAATCAGTTGAAATGAAAGCCTTTTGCATTAATGGCAATTTTTACAGGGGAGATAACTCCGAAATTTAAATTGTTTTAAATATGACGAATTATTAATTATCATTGTCATCATTGTTATCGTCGTCATCGTCATTATCCCCTTTAACATCATCATTGTCACTGCACCATCACCAGCACTTCCTCCATCATGAATAAAGCCACCGTCATTACGGCCTCTGCCAACAATATCCCTCTTATCATCATCCTCCTCCTCATCATCATCATCATCAGCAGCAGCAGCAGTAACAGCAGCATCGTCAACACTATCATCATCATCATAGTCATCGTCATTATTTCTAACATTATTTCTAACATCGGTGGATTGGCAGTATCGGTAGAGGGTCAGACACCATGCTTTCCAGCATAGTTACGTCCCTTTACGATCTGAGTTCAAGTCCCGCCGAGGTTGACTTTGCCTTTCATCCTTACGGGGTCGATAAAATAAAGTACCAGTGATGCACTGGCTAATTGCTGGCCTTGTGCCAATAGTAGAAACAATTATTTCTAACATCATCACCATCATCACCATTATCTTCATCACCAAGATAAATATCAGCATCATCATCACCAACGTCCTATCAACAATGCTGTCAATATGGTCATCACCCTCATCACTATCATCATCATCATCATCATCATCCTCATCACCTAAATTAGCACTATCTTCATCCTCATCATCGTCACACCACCACCATCATCATCATCATCACTATTACCACCCTCATCATCATCATCATCACTATCACCCCCTACCACCACCACCACCATCGCCACCATCATCATTGACACCAACGTTCTTCCTCCCCTTCTTTCTCATCTGTACTCCCTCTTCTCGTCTCTCCTCCCCCTTTCTCGTCCCCTCTTCTCTCCCAATCTTCTTCGTCCTTCTCTTTCCTCTCCTACTGCCATCAAATAGTGGCATTTGATCATTCAGTGTTCCTAACTAGCTGGCCTAGACACAAAATACAACTCACACACATATCACCACCACCACCCCCCTCCCATGTACAGACTCATAACAGATACACACACTCATAACACGCACATTGTACACACAAAATGCACACTACACCCCACTCACAGAATACTCATACAACACGCACAAACATATACACACATATACATTCATAAATACTTACATACATACATACACAGACACATACATAGATATATACATACATATATATAAATACATACATGCATACATACATACATACATACAATGGTTGACATTAACACAAACATTACTGTTTCCCAAGAACAAAGACACCCAATTGGCAATAAACTACCGACCCATTGCATGCCAGAACCTGATGTATAAGATGTATACAGCCTTCCTCAACCTATTCCTCCAAGATCACTGTGAAAATAATAACATCATCACAGATGAACAACCAGCTGGAAAGAAAGGGGTTTGGGGATGTGCTGAACAACTCCTAATCAACAAAACTGCGATGTCAGAGGTGTGACAACTTAGGAGGAATATGACTACAGTCTGGTTGGACTACAGGAAAGCTTTTGATTCTGTTCCCCACTTGTGGCGCTGGCTGATATGTTTTATCGCTGTAACTTCTTCGTACATCCATCGATGCAAATCCTTGGACACATTAATACTCCCGCGCGTTAACCTGATAATATTAATTTGTACCATATCTCGTCTTGTTTTTGTTTTTCTCTTCTTTTATTCATGACACATGCACACATGCACAAACACTCAAAGACACACACACATACACACACATATTCTTCGACAGCAAAGGCATCATCTATATCCACTGGGTCCCCCAACGGCCAGGCAGCCATCAAAGAATACTACGTAGAGGTTTTGAGGCAGTGCAGAAAGCGATTTCGTCGAAAAAGACCAGAACGCGTCAAGTCTGGTCAGTGGCACCTGCACCCGGACAATGCTCCCTGCCACAAATCCATCCTGGTGACCAACTACTTGGCCGATATGGGGATCAAGACTGTCCCTCATCCTCCCTACAATCCAGAATTAGCCCCATACGACTTTTAGATGTCTCCGAAGATGGAGGAGAAGCACAGGGATATCCGCTTTGAGAATGTGAAGAGGCCCTCCAACTTGCTAAAGTCCCAGACATTATTGTCAGAGCCATAGAGAGGTTGTCTTCTTCTTGGGCTACTATCCTAAGGTAAAAGACAGAGAGGGAGGACTCTATTTTCACTGATAAAATAAAACATTGCAGGGGTATATTTCAGGGGGACAGTCTCTCTGTGATATTATTCATCTTGTCATTAAACCCCTTATCCTTTCTGGTCAAGAAATGTGAGGGATACATCATTGGCTCACAGGAGGACAGAAATACGAACCTAACCCATATTTTCTTTGTGGACGATCTGAAACTCTGTGCCAAGAATATGGATGGGATGAAGAAAAATCTTGACCTGGTTACAACGTTCTCAAAAGATATAGGAATAGAGTTTGGCCAAGATAAATGCTCATATAAGATTGTAAAGCGAGGAAAAACAACAACCCAATCTAGCAACATTGTCATCAATGACCTAACTGGTTCACCGATATCTGATGAGGACTGCTACAGATACCTGGGGATAGATGATAACATATCCTATAATGGTATCTGTAATAAGGAACGCGTAACCAGGTTAAGAAAGATTTGGTGATCGGAACTCTCTGCGCAAAACAAAACAGTGGCTCACAATGAGTTTGCTGTTCCTGTCCTAACAGCAACGTTTGGAATACTCAATTGGACGATAGACGAAATCCGAGCAGTTGATGTTGGAACTCGAAAAATACTAAACAGCACCGGAAACTTCCAAATTCCAAATCAACAGTGACATAGACCGCCTTTACTTGAAACGTAAGCAGGGAGGTAGAGGCCTAACATCAGTCCAGACAGCATTTGAATGTCGCATCATATCCCTCCGACAAAATCTACGAACCTCAAAGCGTAGGAGTCCGTCTCTCGAGCAAATCTATCTGCATGAACAGATAAGATCATGAGAGTTGAGAAGGAACTCCTCGAGAGATACTCCCTGTGTGATAATCAAGAGCTCACACCCAGGGATGTCGCTCAGCAGTATCGCAGTGAATCCATGGATGCAAAACTGCATGCTTATCAGCAAAAAATCATGCATGGATATGTTGCCAGGAAGCTCCAGAGTGAGAGTAATATAGATAAGAAAAGTAGTCTATCTTGGACCAACAACCGCTATATTGGCTCCCACTTTGAAGGATACGCTTTTGCAATCCAAGAATAGGAAATGAACACGAAATACCTTATTCTCAAAAGAGATAGGGATGCAGGCAAAACACCTAGATGTGATAACAAGTGCAGACTGTGCAGAACTAACATCGAAGATATCACCCATGTCATCAGCAGCTGTCCAAAGGTGTCATCGCAGTACTATGAAGCATGATGTAGTGGCCAAAACACTGTACAATGCAATCCGTAAAAAAGATAGCTCCGATAATAAACACATTAAAAGCTACAGCAATGTGGAAGACATCCATGTACATAATATGAAAGAGTACTAGTGAAATGTTCCAGTAAAAAACCCAATCAAATGCAGGCATAATAGACCAGATATTATGATATGGGACAGGGAGAAGAAAGCATGCACAGTAGTGGAAATTAGCTGCCCAGCAGATGCCAATATAATATCAAAGATTGACGAAAAGGACAAAATTTATGCAGAACTGATGAGAAATCTGCACATACTCCACCCTGATTATACCTTCAGATTTATGCCTGTGATTATTGGGGCACTGGGGTATGTTAGTAACTGCCTCAATACAAATCTTGAGAAGCTGGGCTTCACAGGAACAGAAAGAACACAACTAGTTAGGAAATTACTAGTACAATCCATTAATGGAACAGTATAAATATGTAAAACATTCCAAAAATGTTGCATCTAATAACTGCATATACACATGTACAGATACAAAGCATATACACATGCACACATACAACTCAAAACATACACATCCACACATACAATAACATCCATATCTACACATACCTGCATGCATACATAATCTACCTAGTTGATGTTGTGTAAATTCCAATGAGAGAGTCTTGTGTCTATGTTACAAACTGACTCTCTCTCTCTATTGGTAAAACTTTGTGAAATTATAAAACCAGCAGAACATACATACATACATACATATAGATACATAGATAAATCCATACATACATATATACATACATGCATCCATCCATACATACATACACACACACACACACACGCATACACACATACATACATATACACACACACACACACACACACACACACACACACACACACACACATGCATACACACATACATACATACATATAAATATTATTGTTTCTACTTTTGGCACAAGGCCAGCAATTATTTCAGTATATTACTGGTACTTTATTTTATCGACCCCGTAAGGA
>OZ024740.1:141550543-141553043 GCA_964016885.1 Eledone cirrhosa | reverse complement strand
CGATCTTCGGAACAACCCGCTTGTGGATTTACGTGTATGTAGCTGAGCATCCTAAAAACATGTGTAACAATGCTGGTCCCTTGAATTATAGCTACAATCAATTGATTCATCTAGCTTCTAAACAGTTTTAGTCTACACAATTTCTCTCATAAGGCTTTGGTCGACCCAAATATATGGTAAATGACTCTCGTCAAGATGCCTCACTTTAGGATCGAAACCTAGTCCTAATGATTGTGAAGTGAACTTCTTAATCATTGATCATGCTGCGTTAATGCAATGAAAGTAGCACACTAGAAAATGACCATGAAAAATTAATTAAATACTACATATATATATATATCTTTGAAATAGACGGTTACTATTGACAATATGATAAAATTTATAATAGCTGTATTGAGACAAGTAACCTACTTGGAAATTCGAGAATATTATCGTGCCTAATTTACATATCTGAGATATGAATATATAATTAGTTAATTTGCAAATTTTATTTGATATTCAACTGATTGTTGTTCTAAAATATACACCTTAATTAGTTTAGTCAACGTGCTACTTACAGATATTTCATTTAGGCATTTTAATTAGCGAAGTTTTGTCAATTTTAGAACATTTCTATATTTGCGGACTATATACACGTATGTGTGTATATGTATCCATATGAATGTGTTATGTTTGTATATGCGTATGAGTGTGTTTGTATCTATATGACTATGTGTGTCGTGGGTATATATGTGCATATATGTGTGAGCACTTTTGTGTATGTGTTCGCGTACAAATATGTGCGTTGTGAGTATGTGTGTGTGTGTGTGTGTATATGAATATGCGCGTTGTAGGTATTCCAATACATATGCGTGCGTGCGGGTGTGTCCGTGCATGTGTATGTGTGTGTGTACGTATGTGTGTGTGTGCGTGTTCCAATGATATTTGTTTTAGATTTGTAAGAAACAAGCAAGATAGGAAAGAAAGAAATAAAGAAAGAGAGAATAAAAAACACATCCTTCCTCTTGGCAAAAACCAGGTGAAGCAACCGACAACGTTGTTTCTCACGTGTCGAGGGTTGTCAAAACTTTATATCCATCTAGTTTCTCCTGAGACAAAAATAAGCTAGAATTTTATAGATGTTTCGCCTATGCATATGAGCTGATGATGCTCATTTACATACGGAGCGATAGCCGACCAGGCTTAAATTTAAAAAAATTAGTATTGATGCACCAACATAGCGTTATACACATATATATTGTGGGATATGCCTGTGATAACCGACCGAGAAATCGCAGCCAACAGACCAGATATCATAATAAAAAACAAAACAGATCGGACATGTAGCCTTATAAATATTTCCGTACCAGCTGACAAGAATACACCTGTAAAAAAAACTTTCAAAATACAAAGACCTGGAAATAGATGTGGAGGATGACCACAAACGCTATCCCTGTGGTAATAAGAGCATTAGGATTAATACCTAAATCATCAGACCTGAACCTTAGCGTCCTTCCCTGCAAGCTCAGCAAATATGAGCTACTAATGATCGGGCTACTAGGAGCAGCAGACATTCTCAGATAAGTTCTCTCTCTACAATGAAAACATCTATTGCCCTAGGTTCAATGCCTGAACCCGGCAATAGAGAAACAGAACTGATCTAAACTGAATAACATAATAATAATAATAATTGAGGACAATACAATAAACAGGGAGGATGGGTATTTCATATAGATATGTCAACTGAGAACGAAAGCAGGTAACAAATAACAACAAATTGATAACAGCCGAATTCCCCCAATAACGGGGAGTACCTCCCAGGGGTAATTTAGAAACCCCACATGTTCTGAGATCACCCAGATTACGAAAGTACTCCTCTCTCTTTTGAACTTTCCATCCTACAGGTGCATGTTTGAGTAGGCCCATTCACTCGGACAATTCTCACTACATTCACCCACCTTTTAACACATATACCTGAGGGCAGCACTTCCTCTCACCCCCCACCCCCTCACCTTCTTTTCCAAGTGTAAGTTGAAAAAGTCGATAAGGGTTGGCCGAAGAGGAATGTATCTGTCTTCAATCCTTTCAGTTACATCCACCCCATAACCAATTTCGCCCTAGCCAGCAGACAAACAAAAACTGTCTGCCCCTCCAAGCCAAAAGAAGGTGACGGGGTGATCTTCACAATAGAGTCGGCCGGTAGCGGGATCTGTATGAAAAATCTTTCAGATTAAAGTGAAGTAACCTGAAGTAGAGGGCAGCTCGACTTCTTTATACCGGCATCCTATCACAGGATAACTCCACAAGTCAACAATGCACGGATACTTGTCGATTGCACGCAGACTGGTTTCATTGCGCTGCGCTCATCTCGATTAGAGTTTGTCTTGAACCGGCAGTGTTCCTCGGCAGTTTTCCTCGGCAGAGTTCCTGTCACGGCAGAGATTTCTGGAAATTATCCATAGTCCCTGGGTAACACGTCATCTGGAACAGACTAGCCACGCTTCCTATAAAATACAACCTC
>OZ024740.1:141535543-141545543 GCA_964016885.1 Eledone cirrhosa | reverse complement strand
CAACCTCAATCTCAACCACAATCACCACCACAACAACTACCACCACATTTTTTATTTATAAAGTTGATTAAAAAAATAAATGAAAATTGTAACAAAACGTTTGAAGATATTGAAAATTTTGGACCTATTTATTATAATTATTCACTTTTATTGGCTTTTAACTTGCTTTTCATATAAATTAGAGTAGTCCGATACACACACACACACACACACACACGCACACACACACACACACACACACACACACACACACACACACACACACACACACATATATATATATATATATATATAATATCAGAGCAATATGAAATTATAAATTAATGATTTATAGAAATATGCTATGGGCTATTTAAGACGTCCACAGTTCTTAAGTAGCAATAGAAAAATATTGACCCTTATAAGGAAAACACAAAAGCGAAAATTATATTCTTAATTATCTACAATGAAATGCATAGTGAAGAATATCGAAGCCAACATACTTTAATAAATCAGAATACCATTCATTTTCCTGTTAGTTAATTATTGGAAAATATTTATAACTTCTTCATTAGAAATTTGCTTCGCAATCACGTTGTTCTAGTTTCAGTCCTGCTATGTGGCACACTGGGCAAGTCTTTTCTTCTGTAACATCAGGTTGACCGATGCTTTGAGCAGGAAGTTTGGTAGACGGAAACAGGAGTGTGTGTGTACGCATGCGTATGTTCTTGTGTTTAAATTTGTGTCTTTCAGTTTGTGTCCCGTAACCTAGCTGTTCGACATAAAAAAGATCGATGAAATAATTGGAAAAATAAGTATTAGCGTCGATATGATCAACTAAAGTAAGGTGGTGCTCCAGCGTGGTCGCAGTCAAATGACTGAAACCGGTAAAGGAATAAAAGAATAAAGTAACAGGGATGTATTTGTATTTCTCAATGTTAAACAGCATAAGAACAGAAATTCTCTCTCTCTCTCTCTCTCTCTCTCTCTCTCTCTCTCTCTCTCTCTCTCTCTCTCTCTCTCTCTCTCACTCTCCCTCCACACTCACACAGGTTCCGCTGTTAATACTGTTAAGTTTATCCCCACATCTCATTATAAATCTTTCCCTTCTATAATATCTTTCTAACACACCACAAAAGGAAAAAAGAGTACCCCTTCTACGAAGCTCTAACCTCTATAACATCTATCTAGCACATAAGAAATCTTTTAGGTAAACACTCTGCTGATAGATTCCCCAACCCCAAGCACGAACAAGTTCTTTCTATTTTGCACAAGTCTGAGTAAGAGATATCTTCCTTATCTAACTGACAATCGAACCCCCAAGTTCTTTAACCTTCCATAAAAAAATTTTAAATAACAATTTCCCCTCATATTCGACAGATGAAAATGTTATGAATTTAACCAAGTTTTGTATATTACAACTTGTCCCTCGGACTGAGTGCTCTGCCCACTTTAATTTTTTTACGAAATTCACTACACTCTATATATTATATACTTAACTGAAGGACATAAATTCACGTTTAAAGATGGCCAAACTTTCAGTGAAAAACAACTTCACTTGCAACTCGAAGAACCTGATTTATGTAATACGTGCGGTGGCTGTCGACATAACTATATAGGACAGACGGGTGTGTCATTACGCAAAAGAATGACCATCCATCGCCAACAAATCCGAGACGTAAACACAAGGAAAATCCCCTTAAGTAGCCACATTGCAGATTGTGCAGGAATGACTCTACCCAACTTTAAAATCTTCCCCTTTTATAAGTGCTCCGATTCTTTCACTCAACAACAAATAATAAATAAGGAAAAACTATTTATTAACAAATTTAAACAAAAACTAAATATGTAATCAGCCCCATTAGACACACACCCCCACACACACACACCCCCACACACCCACAAAATAATTTTTAGTTTTTGACAATTTTCTGAATTTTGGGAAAAAAAATTTTAATTTCCCAACATAAATGGACCTGTGACAGACAGGCTGAAAAAACACACACACGCCACACCACACACATACACATATGTGCATTGTTATTTATATATATATACACACATACACACACACACCACAAAATAAGAGAGAAAACATTACTCATTCCAGAAGTTACTGCCCGAGAGCCACTACTGATACACTACACTGTCTTTTTTTTTATTTTTAGATTTTGAGAATCCTTTGGATTTTCAAAAAATTTCAAAAAAAGAAAAATAATAATTTTTTGAAAAGTTTTTTAAATTTTGAAGATTTTTTTTTAATTTCCCACCACAAAGGGACCTGTGACAGACAGGCAGGGAAAACACACACACACACACACACACCAATTTTGAAGGAATTTTTAAGTTTGGGGAACTTTTTGAATTTTGAAGAAAAAAATGTTTCAATTTCCCACCACACTGTGACAGGCAGGATAAAAAAACACACACACACACACACCACAACCCCCACCATACTCCCACACACACATGTGTGTATTGCTAAAGGGACCTGTGACAGACAGGCTGAAAAAAAACACACGCGTGTGTATTGTTTATATACACCCTCACACTATATATATATATACACACGCTTCCTAAAACCATATTCCAATAATAGGATTTCTCTTACACTCCTGCTGTTGCCATAGAATTTACCTGTAGCTTACAATTCCCTTTTGAACTTTTGACCAATCAATTAACACAATCAGATATATGCCCTAAAAAAACAACTTTGTTCTGTGAAGAAACATAGCTGCTGCTATCTTCACTACCACCTCTCTATTAACAAGTACTCATTCTCCAGCCCAATTTTGAGCAAGAAAGATGTGGAAAAAAGCTTACTCCAACACTTGATTTTAATTTTAAATCTTTAATTTTTAGTTTTTAACTCCTATTAATTCTTTTTAATTTTTCATTTCAATACTCAACATTTGATAAGATGAATTTTAATAATACTTTATATACTTTATATACATTATAAAACTTTTTTTTTTTAAAGAATTGTCCCTCTCACTTTTTCAATAATGTCATCTTTTCAATAATGTCACTTTGACGAATCAAAGACAGGATAAAAAAAGAAAAACAGACCTTTAAATATATTTTCAATTTGGGCTATCAATAAAATAAATATAACTAATAGCAATCAATTAATAAATCAAATCAATTAATAAAAAAATATATTGATATATAGCCAAACCAACGATGGCTTCGCCGATGCCAAACTGTTAGTAGTAGTTATGTAAATAAGTGCATATTCCAAACCCAGTGAGTTTGACCAGCAATCAGCACATGGAAAAAGATATTTTTACAGCCCCCCCCCCCCCCCCCTTCAATATATAAAGATAAATATATAGAGTCGCAAATTCTTCCAATCCTACTTGTCCCTTTGTTCGTATTCGACTGAAACGAAGTAAAAGTTGTAGTCTCTATAATGTGGTCCCAGGACGGATATCAAAATAATAATATTTTCTCATAAACAAATATGAAAATATACAAATTAATCAGTTGCCGTTCATTTTCATTTTATTATGTACAGCGATTGTTATCTACGTAAAGCGAAAGAACTCTTGAATTCTTCTTCAGTATTTAGCTCCATAAATCTCTTCAGCACACCATCGATAATTCTACTTGCAACTTGTAAATGAAGGTCATATTGTTGAAAAACATTTGATACTCTAGCTTTCTGCATGTATTGCAATATCAAAGCAAAGAATAAACACAAAGTTGACGCTGCATAGCGGGATTTTCCCTTTACAGTCTGAGTTCAAATCCTGCTGAGGTTAGCTTTGCCTTTCATCCTTAAGAGGTCGATAAAATAAAGCTCCAGTAATGCACTGGGGTCGATTTAATCGAATATCCTCTCCCCTAAAATTGTTGGCCTTGTGTCTAAATCAGAAACCATTGTTGTACATATATCTTCACTTGCTGGATCAGCTGGACTACTTTCAAATATTTTAATAACAAATCTTGAGTTTTTATTTTATTCGTAAGATACACAGTTTATTCTCAACGATTTCAATACACTCTATGTTAGTGATAATGTTTGAAACTCTATATCGTTTACTTTATTGCGTCTTAAAATCTGTTTTGGGTGGGCTAACACATTTTTCATTAGAATAATTAATCTATTCAAACAGACTACGTTATACATATTTCAAAGACTGGCTTGTCATTCACAAAAGACTCGGAAGCAAAATACTTACATGCTCCTACTTCTTTCTTGTTATAATAATTGTTAGGGCATCGGCTCACAATCATAAGGCCGTGAGTTCGATTCCCACCGGTGCGTTATATCCTTCAGCAAGATACATTATTTAACGTTGTTCCAATCCAATAAACTGGCAAAAATTAGTTGTACCTGTAATTCGAAGATCCAGCCTTGTCACATTCTGTGTCACGCTGAATCTCCCTGAGAACTACGTTAAGGGTACACGTGCCTGTGGAATGCTCAGTTAATTTCACTAGCAGACATAGGTCTGCTAGATCATAACTTACAGAAATCTAAATAATTGTTTGTCCTTTAGGCACAAGGCCAGCAATTTTAAGGGGAGGAGAAAGTCGATTAAATCGTCCCATAGTACTTACTGGTGCTTTATTTTATCGGCCTTGTAAGGTTGAAAGGCAAAGCTGACCTCGGCGGGATTTGAACTCAGAACGTAAAGGGTCGTAACTCTATGCCACAAAGCATGATGTCCGACGCTCTAATGATACTGCCAATCCACCGAGTCTAAATAATACATCTGGTCAAGTACTGGAGGTTGTTTCAATAAATGTTATTCCCTTCTTGTAAACTTTATGACATGACAGGTCCCTATCATTGAAACACCCAAGAAACTTCTTATTAGATACTACCCCGAAAGAGGCAAGATAAATCTGCACAGATGTGAAGTGGTGGTGGTGGTGGTGGTGGTATAGTGGTGGTGTTGGTGGTATAGTGGTGGTGGTCGTGAAGGTGGTGATGGTGGATGAAGATTATGAAATCATAAAACTAAATGATGATGATGATGATGATGATGATGATGATGATGATGATGATGAAGAGGAGGAGGTGAGGGGGGAGGGGGTACAACTGTTGCCGCTGCTTGACTTCCATTGATATGCTAGACTTCGCACGCTAGAAAAAAACCTTTGCCTTGTTCGTTGTAAAAGAAAACCAGTATGTCTAACAAGTCCAGCATGGATGGCGAATCTATTCTGTCAATACAATTTTTGTTTTGTAGAGATAGATAGAGAGAGGGAGAGAGAGGGAGGGGGGAGTGAGAATGAGAGAGTGGAGAGGGAGAGAAAAACAGAGAGATATGAAGAAGGGGAAGTGAAATATGGTGAGCCTGTTCTGTCAATACTGCTTTTGTTCGTTGAGAGTGATAATGAATTCTCTGAGGAACAGGAGGAGGAGGATGTTATGATGATGATGATATAAAGGCAAATGAGGTGAGGGAAAGAACGATGCAGTGATAGTGATGATGATGATGATGATGATGATGATGATGATGATGAGGAGGAGGAGGAGGAGGAGGAGGAGGAGGAGGAGGAGGAGAAATAAAATATATGAATAAAAATCAAAAAGAAAGTCTATTGTATATTTTATTGATTTATTGGGTTATGGAATCGAAGTCATATACGGTTGTCCTTGAAATAACGGCCAGTATATATGTTATATTATATTGCTAAGGAGACTTGTTTACCTCTCCGCAAACTACTAGTGCTAGTTTATTCAGTAGGTGTTGAGTTCTGAGCCCTATTAATTCATGGCCGGGACCCCATGCTCTCAGGTATCTCGGACTCCACCTGACTTCGTTGGTGCCTTGGTCAATTTGGAAAGCTTTCGTTAGGGTCGACCATCGCTACCTAGCGGCTGTCCTCGAAGCAGTTGGATTCAGTCCCGTTTTTTCATAGGCTGAATCACTGCAATTCACAGTGGCATCCGCTCGGAGCCTTTCAACACGCTCTTTGTCCATCAGGAGTGCAATTTTTTCGTCGCTTCTGTACGCTCCTGAGCCACTACAGCGGAAGTTGAAGTTGTGGAAGGTCAGTCTCTTCAAACTGGGACGAGCGTCTGCAAGAGACATTGCGACATATGTAGACGACGTGACAGTAATGGTGTCGAACACCATAGAAGTGGAAGTAATTAACACCGTTCTGAACGCAGTAACCGGGCAAAGATCCACTCGAGCAAGTCGGTTGGTTTGTGGATGGTCAATTGGAAAGGCGGTTTCATGTTGGTTAGCGTTGCAGGCTGCTGGACTGGTAGATTTGCTCAACTGCTTGAGGTCTGGTTCGGTCCGGACATCCAGGTGGATAGGAATTGAGATCAGGTTACGGCTTAGGGGGGGGGGGCAGTCACACAGAGAAATGGACTGAAAAGACGCTATCCCTGAAAGGCCGGGCAGATGTGAAAATACTTATATATCCTCTTCGTCATTAGCTCCAACCTGACCAACGTGCTTTGCTGCGGCTCTCATCAGACTAGACTGAAACGTCTGCTCTCCACTTCTTGTGGAAGGGAAAAGTTCCACTGATAAGATGGTCCATCTGTTGCCAACACCCTCGACGCGGAACACTAGACATGACCAGGCTGCTGATGCACGGGAAACGCTGAAGCTGCGGCACATGCAGAGATTGCTTGACGGTCAACGTATATGGTCTACGTTCTTAAGGCTCGTCTTCGCGCAGTCCTACGTCAAATAAAGATCAAGATTGGGCGCCTGACATCTAAAATGACGCCAGACGCTCATTGCCCTCTGCTAATCGAGTATTATGTTCAGTCACAGTTCCACTCTGGCAGTTTGTAGAGGGCTAGTGTTGGGGAAGAGCGACGGTGTTCTCCGGATGGCTCTGGACAAAACTAAAGGAAAATGACCGATCTGTTTTAGAGAATTTTGAGACGAAGTTTTTCGCCTGTGAGTGCTACTGGTTCGAGATAAACTCTACAGGCACTGAACTGCCGTCCGACGTGCTTGTCCGAGGTGCGCTCGGGATGACGAAACCGTTCTGCATGCACGAGTTCAATGTTCGTAAATCACTGATCCGTGAAGTTATGTTGAACGGCTACTGTCACGTGTAGGACGGATCTGACTTTTGACTGAGTTCATTGTGAAGATCGTTTCACCACACAGGAATGGTGGGAGGTTTTTCTCTGTCTAGTGGCTATAGCAAAAGAGGTCGTGTGATAGACAAAGTTGAGAAGACTGAGGACCAACACATTCCGACAGACGGGTTTATGGGGTTTCTCAATCAACTGAGTCAATTGTGAAGATCGCTCTACCGCCCTCCTTTAACCGGAATAACGGAGATTTTTCCCTATACCAGGAAGACTGTTTATCGCTATCATTTATGCTATGTATATCCTTTTTTTCTCATCTGATTTTATATAGATCCCCATACTTTATGTGATTTGTCTTTGTAAAGTCCACCTGATTTTTTGCTCTAGTGGAAAATTAAAAGGAATCATCATTATCATAAAGATGTTTGGCTCTTCTCAGTATGCAACATATTATTTACATAGGGAGGCGGATTGGCAGTGGCGTTAGAGCATCAGACAAAATGCTTAATGGCATATAGTTACGATTCTTTACGTTCTGAGTTCAAATCCCGCCGAGGTTAGCTTTACCTTTCATCCTTACGGGATCGATAAAAGAAAGTACACGTAACGCACTGGAGTCAATCTTATCGACTCATTCCCCCTAAACAAATTGTTGGCCTGTGCCTAAATCAGAAACCATCATTATTTGGACGGTCTGCCATATGTGCTTTACGTGGACATACCAGGATTGTTGTCCGATCTCCGCGAAGCCATCTACTGCAATTGATAGCAGAACGGGACTATTCCCATTTCTGTAAATAGATACGCTGATAGAGAAAAATGGGGATGTTATCAATAATGGGGATGTTATCAATAAGTTGGCACATGTCAAGAGTCTGGTGGGAGAGGCACAAGCTTGCGCAATCCCAACCAGGTGAATACACGACAACCTCCACTTATGCGATACATCATGGAGAGGGTAAGGAGTAAACCTATATTCGGTGGGGCTCTGATCAATTTTGGATTAATCGAAAGATTCCGATAAGGTCGAACAGCGATGCCTGGAGGCTGTCCTCAAGGCAGCTGACGTCGGTCCATCTTCTCGGTTGTCAAAGTAAATGGCCACCTATGGGAACCGTTGAAAATCATGCGCTCGATCCGTCAAGGATGCCCTCTCTCTTCTCATCTGTACGTACTGACTTTTGAGTCACTACTTGAGAAGCTAAAATTGTTGCAAGGCATCCTACTCGAGCAGAGACATAGAAAGGCTGCGTCGGCATACGTGGATGACATCGCTGTGATTGTGTGGAACACCTCGGAAATTGAGGTGGTCGGCAATCTCTTAAAGGTATAAGAAATGTTGACGGTAGCAAAGGTCAACACGAACAAGTATGTGTGTTTGCAGCTCGGCACCCGAAGAGGAAACTTCATGCCATTCAACAGCGTCGTCGGACGCTGGATGGACGAACCGGGGAAGTTACTCAGGTCTGATTTGTTCCAGACCTCCAGGTGAATAAAAACTAGGACAAGAATGAACCAGCCAGTCTGTTCCGAAGGACTTTCCAGCCGAGGCCTATGGATAATTTCCAGAAATCCTTGCCCGGCAGTGCTACCAGAGGCACAGCCGATTCGAGACAAACTCTACAAGCACGAAAGTACTGTAATGTGGAGCTGTCCGAGATACACACAGAGCGACGAAACCGTTCTGCATGCACTCGTCTAGTCCCCGAGTATTGCAGATTTGTGGAGTTTTGTCGAACAGCTATAGTCGCGTGTAGGACGGATTTGGCTATCAGCGGACTTTATCGTGAAGATCACCCTGCCGCCTTCTTTTGGCTAGGAAGGGCAGGCAGTTTTCCTCTGTCTTGTAGCTGTGGTGAAAGAGGTTGTATAGTGGACGCAGCTGAAAAGACTGAAGACAGACACTTTCCTCTTCGGCCAAGCCCTTGTCGACCTTTTCAAGTTCCATTTGGAAAGGAATGGGCTGATCCCAGTATATTTGTTAAAAGGTGGGTAGACGTAGCGCTGATGGCCCTATTTTGACCGTGCGCCTGTAGGCTGGAGAGTTTCGAGAAGAAAGGATCACCTTCCTATGGTGCTCTTTGAGATTAGGGTGGTTTAGGATCTGTGGGACTCCTAAGTTACCCCTGGGTAGTGCTTCCTGTATTGAGGAATTTTTATTCCTATTAATTTATTGTTTATTGTTATCTGTTTTACACATTTTCAATACTTTTGTAAATCCCCACCGTCCTAGTCTTTTGTATTTTCCCACATGTTTCGCTCCTTATGGCCAATAAAGAAAGAAGTATTATCATTATCATTGCTGTTGTTATTACACACGTTACATTCCTGAAGACTCACTCTTAGGACTTCCTGAAATGAATGTCTTATAAATCATTCCAGGAAAGAAGAAGAAGAAGAAGAAGAAGAAGAAGAAGAAGAAGAAGAAGAAGAAGAAGAAGAAGAAGAAGAAGAAGAAGAAGAAGAAGAAGAAGAAGAAGAAGAAGAAGAAGAAGAAGAAGAAGAAGACGACGACGACGACGACGACGAAGAAGAAGAAGAAGAAGAAGAAGAAGAAGAAGAAGAAGAAGAAGAAGAAGAAGAAGAAGAAGAAGAAGAAGAAGAAGAAGAAGAAGAAGAAGAAGGTGCTTTTATAAAGGAATTTATTAGGTATTGACATATGTTTCTGTAACAGACGGAATACCTATGTATCGCTGCTTGCGTAATCATATAATGTTAGCAAGTATTCGATAGCAAATGTATAATCAGTTGTCACTTCTTCAGAGATATTGGATAAATTGGAAAAAATCAGAAAAATTGAAGTATTTATATTTGTTGTAAGAATTCGATGGGACTGCAAAAGCCATCTTTTCAAATGTTGATTAATATTAAGAAAAATTAATAATAAGAAGAGTTAAAATTTGAGATTTGAAAATTCAAGTATAAAATTCATTGTGGGATTTCATAGTAGTTTTCATCTTGGTAGCAGCTCGTTGACTGCTTCTGGTAGTGAATGAG
>OZ024740.1:141435006-141532506 GCA_964016885.1 Eledone cirrhosa | reverse complement strand
CACTGATGCTATTGCCACCACTGATGAGGCTATGCTACAGCGAACATGGCAAGAAATCAAGTACCGTCTTGATGTGTTTCGTGCAACTAATGGTGCCCATATAGAGGTGTATTAAATTAATTACAAATACTTCAATATCTACTCCTGATTTGTAACAATTTCCACATATTTGTCTGTTCATTTGCTTTTGTAATAATATTTTTAAATTGTAAAGACACTTTATGGACACCCTGTATATGTTTATATATATATATATATATATATATATATATATATATATATATATATATATATATATATATATATATATATCTTTAAGTCGTTTGGAAGCCTCGACAATGCAAATGGGTAAATCTCCGGGTAACAAGATTCGGTGGTGGAGAGAGAGATGTAAGTGGGTGTACGTTGAGATACGTGGCGTGTATAAGACGTGTAGGGGAAAGAAGGAAAGAGCGTAAAGGATAAAAATAACAACACGAGAGAGAGTTACCTTGGGAGAGATTTAATTGTCCCTATATATTTCGGATTCACATCCATCAACTGGGGGTTTTTCCGGGGTGGGGGAAAGGTTGTCTGTCGGAAAGATGCGAAACGTGTCCTCCGCTGTTCCTTGTTTTGAATATCTGGGGTATTCAGCAGAGCGCGCGTGCGCGTTAAATGGGGTCGGTCAGGCAGAGGTCAGCGGCCGAAGTAGTTCTTTCAATTGTGGGAGTGGGGTGGCGCTAGCTGTCAGTCCATTCTCTGCCTGTTTGTTGAATGTTACTGTGTGTGTGTGTGTGTGCGTGTGTTGTTGTCTCGCTTGAGTGTGTGGGTGTGCGTGTGTTGTTGCCTTGCTCCTCTGTATTGGCAGTGTAGTATGTTCGTATGGTGGAATGCTACCGTGTGTGTGTGTGCGTGTGTTGCTGTCTCGCTTGTGTTGTGTGTGTTTGTGCGTGTGTTGCTGCATCGTTTGTTAACTTAAACCAACCACCTCATTTCGCTTCTCTCGGATCGGTTGTTTAATTGTGGCCCTAGGCGTTTGATCCAAAGTGTTTCCTTGTCGAGCCGCTTATCAACTTAAATGGGTGACCGCCATCAACAGCGCCACAGAAAATAACAGCGCCCACGCAACCCACCCCAAGTTCCCCACTTACCACCCCGACAACCTACTCCACCCCCACCCACCAACCACGAACTCGACACTAAACTCATCAGGCTAAAACACTCCATCTCGGATATACTTCACAAACACACACACACACGCACAACACACAACCTCACCAAATCTCAACTCACCACTCTCTCCAACCTAAAATCGAAGAACCTCATCTACCTCCCCTCCGACAAGGGAAAAGAATTCTGCGTCATCAGTAGAGAGGCCTACAACACCCTGGCCCTCCAACACCTTGACGATGACAACCTCTACTCCAAGGTCACGGGAATCACTCCCGCGCAGATAGAAGAGCACATCAACGTCGCCTGGACCAACATCTGCGACCGGCGGAAGCTCCCGAAGAAGCTGAGATACAACCTCCTCACGAGGAACAGTAGACTACCCGCCTTCTACCATCTCGTGAAAACACACAAACAGAGACTCGACCTGAAGATCAGACCCATTGTATCGAGCGTGGAAGGACCACTCTACAAAATTTCATGGCTCCTAGCCAGAATACTCAAACCCATCTTAGACACCATGCCAGGACACGTTAACAGCTCCTAGGAGGTGTTGAAGCGCCTGCATCGAATTGATCCCGACACCAGAAAGAATAACAGATATGCCTTTAGCCTTGATGTAGTCGCTCTCTACACTTCGGTCCCGGCACTCCCGGCCGTCAATATACTGATGGAACGCGTCCAATCCACCGACCTACACTGCTTCGGGCTCACCACCACTGACATCCACCAACTCCTATCCATCGTCGTCGACAACACCTACTTCGGATTCCTTGACCAAACATACCAACAAAACTCGGGACTGCCCATGGGATCAAGCCTGTCAGGTGTGCTAGCGATCTCTTACATGGACAATCTCGAGCGCAAGGCACTCAACGCCTGCCACCCCAACGCCGTCGCTTTTTTCTCAAGGTACCTGGACGATATCCTCATCCTCACATCTTCCCAAGACATGGCGAACAGAATCTATGAGACGTTCAACAACACGGACGAGAACATTGACTTCAGTGTTGAACACCCCAACGAAGACGGCTCACTTGCCCTCCTCGACTTCCGAATCAACATCACGGAACAGGGAGGGATCCACTGCAACTTCTATAGAAAGGCAGCCTGCAGGGACCTGTTCGTCCACTACAAGTCCGCCCTCCCTAACAGTGCCAAAAGAGGATACATCACGAACGAGATCGCGCGAATCAAAAACAGATGCAGCGATCCCGCGAGTGGTGTACTCATACCAAGCGATTCCTCGAGGTGTTGGAGACGAACGGGTACCCTACCTCGCTCACAGACAGAGTAGGAGACACCAGACACAAGAGACAGAGAGGTACCCAAGGCAAGTGCTTCCTTAAAATGCCACACCTGGGCGAGAATACCACCAACGCTATCCGCAAGGCTATACGGAGGGATGGCCTCGACATCCACCTGACCCACTCGGGCCCCTCCCTGTGAAGATGCCTCTCCAGGAAACCCGGGAAATCAACTGACGCGTGCTCCCTCAGAGACTGCCCGATGCGCCATGCGAACTGTTTCCTACGCACATACGTCGTGTATAAGATAGAATGTAACAAGTGCAACCAATACTATATAGGTAGCACAATCCGGCCGCTGCACATCCGGATCAAGGAACACACTAAAACCAGGGCCTCGTCTTTCCAGAAACACATAGCCAAATGCGGAAACAAAGACGGAAGGTCATTGTCACAATTCTAGCGACAGAAAGAAACGTCGGCACGTTATGTATCAAGGAAGCACTTTGGATCAAACGCCTAGGGCCACAATTAAACAACCGATCCGAGAGAAGCGAAATGAGGTGGTTGGTTTAAGTTAACAAACGATGCAGCAACACATGCACACACACACACACAAGCGAGACAGCAACACACACACACACACACACAGTAGCATTCCACCATACGAACATACTACACTGCGAATACAGAGGAACAAGGCAACAACACACGCACACACACACACTCAAGCGAGACAACAACACGCGCACACACACACACAGTAACATTCAACAAACAGGCAGAGAATGGACTGACAGCTAGCGCCACCCCACTCCCACAATTGAAAGAACTACTTCGGCCGCTGACCTCTGCCTGACCGACCCCATTTAACGCGCACGCGCGCTCTGCTATTCAAAACAACGAACAGCGGAGGACACGTTTCGCACCTTTCTGACAGACAACCTTTCCCCCACCCCGGAAAAACCCCCCAGTTGATGGATGTGAATCCGAAATATATAAGGACAATTAAATCTCTCCCAAGGTAACTCATTCTCGTGTTGTTATTTTTATTTTTATCCATTACGCTCTTTCCTTCTTTCCTCTACACGTCTTATACACGCCACGCATCTCAACGTACACCCACTTACATCTCTCTCTCTCCACCACCGAATCTTGTAACCCGGAGATTTACCCATTTGCATTGTCGAGGCTTCCAAACGACTTAAAGAAATTTACCTTATTATTCCACAATGCTTCAAGCAAACTTCAATACTCTCTTATATATATATATATATATATATATAGGAAAAAGTGTGACCCCGACGGCAGAGCTCAAGCCGTTTCGACGGTTATTTCAGTCCAGAAATAGCCGTCGAAACGGCTTGAGCTCTGTCGTCGGGGTCATACTTGTTCCTATTTCCCACTCTACTACCCTAAGTATTGAGTACTCTGGTGCGTTATGGTCCATCTGGTTCCTTACCACAATTCCTTTGTTATATATATATATTAATAAAAACAATGAATAAAAACAAAGAAACAGTTCCTTATATTAAAAAATTCATCATTTTACGATCGTTTCTAGGATATATATGTGTGTTGGTATGTATATCATATAGATCTATGTAAACATTTTACAAACTATCAGAGGAAATATACATACCTACACATATATATGCTGTCTTCAGAAATAATTGTTTCTACTTTAGGCACAAGGCCAACAATTAACCAGTGCATTACTGATACTTTATTTTATCGACCCCGTAAGGATGAAAGGCAAAGTCAACTTCGGAATGATATTTGTTTATTGAAAAAAAAACAACAAAGATTTAATATAATAGGTCTGTTTGGGAACAGGTTTTGAATTGACCAATAGAAAAGTAGTAAGTGGTCAAGTTGATAGAATAGTAGTAGTAGAAATTTAATTTAGGGGTAGAGGAATGCAGACTTAAGTTTTGAATGGAAAGAATACTTTGAATGAAAAGATTACTTTGGGGATGAAAAGAGGTGAAGCCGGTGAAAGGTACACGAAAATTTGATGTTATTAAAGAATAATGCTAATGTTAAAATCGAAGGAGAATAAAATTTGAGGGTAAATGTGTTAGTGAGAAATACCAATCTTATTTAAAACACAAGGAATTTAGATCTATAACAAGAAATTAAATTAATTTAATTGATAGGCATACTTATAGGGATAAATTTATATTAATTCATATAGATGTGATAAATAAGAGTTAGATGTTATTAAAGAATGTTGTTAAAAACGAAGGAAAAAAAATTTGGGGATAAATGTATTAGTGAGAAATAACAAAATTATATAGACTACAAGGAATTTGGATTCATAACAGGAAATTAAAATAGCTTATATGTATACTTATAGGTATTAATTTTAGTAAAAGGTAGCTGTAAAAAGGAAAATAAAATTATGAAGTTCTCAGTAGTAAAATACTAATTATAGGTTAACTAAATTAAAAAAAGAAATTATAATAATATGTAAAATATAAGTGTAAGGTGTATATTAATTAGGTTTATAATATTTGAAAGTTCTTCTAATTCTATGATTGCACGATATAATTAATTCTTGTCGCTTATTTAATAGGATATCCTTAGATTTCATTATTTCAAAAAGTTACTGAGAACATAATCTACATTCATATCTGTTATTTTGATAAGGGGGGGGGGCTTTTGAGCACACTCCATGTCAGGTTATAATCGATATTCTTTTTTCTATAATTATTAATTATAGATAGTTTGTAAAATGTTTACATAGATCTATATGATATACATACCAACACACACACATATATCCTAGAAACGATCGTAAAATGATGAATTTTTTAATATAAGGAACTGTTTCTTTGTTTTTATTCATTGTTTTTATTAATTTATCTTGACTCTGTTTTCCTGTGATTTTCATCGAAAAAATGTTTGAATACATCTTCTCTTTTCATGATATTTGGATTACATTGAATTCTTCATATGGATTGGACACTACCGTATATTTTGGTAGATTTATCTACATATCTATATATATACTTTATGGACACCTTGTATATATATATATATATATATATATATATATATATTCGGTTTGCTTTTATCCTTCTATGTTGTTTACTTGTCTCACTCGCTTTACGCGACTCACTTGTCCCAATAGCTTTTTTTAGTTATTGCTCGCATCAACCTGAGGTATATGATTTTTAATGCGATGAAATACCAATGATGGTTGGCAAATCACTGACGAGGGACTAATTTTATAATATGTAACCCATGTGCAACCACACAGTATTCCTCTTTCTTCTCATGTTTTATATATATATATATATATATACATTCCTTTACTTTTTCTGCGGAAATACTTAATACATATATATATATATATATATATATATATGTGTGTGTGTGTGTGTGTGTGTGTGTGTGTGTGTGTGTGTGTGTGTGTGTGTGTGTGTGTGTGTGTGTGTGTGTGTGTGTGTGTGTGTGTGTGTGTGTGTGTGTGACGAAGTAAACTCCATTGTTCTATCTTCAAAAATCATTAACTTGCAGACCCCTGCAAGTGGATTTTGTGGATTTGGGATTTACAGAAACCTAGCGGAGATATTATGGATTATATGTGATGTATATTATATGGTAATATTATGTGTTATGTATGATGTCGACGTGATGGTCCAGGTTAGTCAAATTTTTCCTGAGTTCAGTTGTTTTCGTCGCTATGGTCACTGCAGCCCTTCTATCGGTCGCTGTCTTCATTTTGCAAAGCTGTCTAAACGTCATGTTATAACTCTAGGGTTATATACCCTCTCGAGTGCTTAGCTGCACACCGAAACTGCATTCGTTAGCTTGGCTGCAACCTTGGCTTCGTTGATGCTGTACTAAATTTTGTGTATATATATATATATATATATATATACAATGGAATATATAAAATATCAATTCGTTGACTCTAACTCCTCGATGTACATTTGGCGATAAAATAACAAAAACAGAGAGTACTCATACAGATAGTGTTATGGATACAACATTATCTTACATTAACAAATGTATAATCGAGTAGATCATTAAACTATTACTTACATTACATCAGCAATATATAGTTCTAATAATCGCTTAGACAGTGCTGTTTCTCGTTTTGAAAAAAGAAAACAGTAATTGCCACAATTAAGTGGATAATTATTAATGTTAAGAATCTGACTTTCACCAGTAAGGCATTTTTATTAATTAGATAAAACATTAACTGACCATAATTAAGTTTGTGTCGAGACACAAACTCATGTGTTGATATGTGTTCGTATGTGTTCTTGTTTTATCGTTTTTGTTGTTGTTTTTCATTTTTGCAAATGATTTCCTTGCAATATATTTGGAACATTAAAGTTCCCACTCCATCTTTCACCAACTTTTCAAAATCGTCATAGTCTCACGTTTTATTTGAAATGATGTTAGCGTATGTTGTTACTGATGTGATTGGTGTAGGTAGACATTAGCAGACCTGCCAACTCTTCCCGTCCGACGGGGAAATCTCCTTCCAGCTTTGGGATGGGTGAAAGATGTTTTTCTTTTGAAATTGGGTATAGCTTTCATTATGTAAAATGCCTCATTTCTCCCTGTTTTGGGGTACCTTTTTTCATGGTACTCCCCGTTTGGGTTTTTAGAGTTTGGCAGGTCTGCATTAGAACTTGAATTTGAATATTGACCGATAGCTTTAGTTTATTTTGTCAGTGTGTTTATTATAAAAATGGTGCTGTGTTGTGAATGTTGCTTCCATAATTAATTGGCCTATTTTTTTAAATAGAGGTTAGAGTATAGATGTGTTATTCACTAATGTTTTCCTACTTAGTTTTCTGTTGTGCTGTTTGCTATAGTGTATTTGCTAAAGTATATTGCTTCTTGCTGTAAATTCATTGTGAGTTTACGGGAAAATATTATACTTGTATGGTCAATGACAGCTGGATTCGTGACGTTTACAACTTTCACGTTTGAAATCGAGTTTATTAATCCCATTGGTCATTAGTAGCTTCCTCGCGGGTTTGCTTATTATATGTCGTTCATAAAAAGATTTTTAATTTGTATTATTGTTTTTTTGGTCTGTTTAATTTTTATTAATTAATTTATTTATTCATTTATTTATTTATCGCATTAGTGTTAATTTGTAGGTTTGGCGTAATGCCTTTAATGAGATCGACAAAATAAGTGCCAAACTTGAAAAGTCTAGTACTTATTTTGTGCTGAGGTCGATATCATCGACTAAATCCTTTGAAAGCGGTATCCCTGCATGACTGTAGTCTAATGACTAAAAACAAATAAAGAATATAATGATAACCACCATCACAACCACTGCAACCAGCAACACTACGACTGCCACTACCTTCCCTCTAGCCACTACCACCATCATCGTCACTACCACAACCAGCACCACAATCATCACACCCGCCATCATCATCACTACACAAACCATCACCACCCCCACCACAACCATTACCACCAACACTTTCTATCACATCAACCATAATTTCTCTCCTTTTGCCAAATTTAGCGACTCTCAGACGCCTGGAACTCTCTCTTCACTAAGTCAGGGTCTTCTCTTTTCTTTAATTAGTAGTGTGGTGGGGTAGGGCTGATAGTAGTAGTAGTAGTAGTAGTAGTAGTAGTAGTAGTAGTGGTGGTGGTGGTGGTGGTGGTGGTGGTGGTGGTGGTGGTGGTGGTGGTGGTGGTGGTGGTGGTGGTGGTGAAGGTGACGGCGGCGGTAGTAGTAGTAGTAGTAGTAGTAGTAGTAGTAGTAGTAGTAGTGGTGGTGGTGGTGGTGGTGGTGGTGGTGGTGGTGGTGGTGGTGGTTGTGGTGGTGGTGGTGAAGGTGACGGTGGCGGTAGTAGTAGTAGTAGTAGTAGTAGTAGTAGTAGTGGTGGTGGTGGTGGTGGTGGTGGTGGTGGTGACGGTGGCGGTGGTCAGGCGGCAGTAGTAGTAGTAGTAGTAGTAGTAGTAGTAGTAGTAGTAGTAGTGGTGGTGGTGGTGACGGCGGCGGTGGTCAGGCGGCAGTAGTAGTAGTAGTAGTAGTAGTAGTAGTAGTAGTGGTGGTGGTGGTGGTGGTGACGGCGGCGGTGGTCAGGCGGCAGTAGTAGTAGTAGTAGTGGTGGTGGTGGTGGTGGTGGTGGTGGTGGTGGTGGTGGTGGTGGTGGTGGTGGTGACGGCGGCGGTGGTCAGGCGGCAGTAGTAGTAGTGGTGGTGGTGGTGGTGGTGGTGGTGGTGGTGGTGGTGACGGCGGCGGTGGTCAGGCGGCAGTAGTAGTAGTAGTAGTAGTAGTAGTAGTGGTGGTGGTGGTGGTGGTGACGGCGGCGGTGGTCAGGCGGCAGTAGTAGTAGTAGTAGTAGTAGTAGTAGTAGTAGTAGTAGTAGTAGTAGTAGTAGTAGTAGTAGTAGTGGTTATGGTGGTGGTAGTAGTAGTAGTAGTTTGAGAAATTTCACGAGAATCGCTAAAGGTAACAAAATATAAATCTTCAGTTATCGATTTCATAGTGAAGGACGAGGCAAGACCCAAAATTCGATTTTAAGTAGGGGTGGGGTATGTGGTGGTGGTAGTGTTAGGGCGTGGGTATAATAAGATTACGTGACGTCCAAGCCTTTGTCAATGGACACCCGTCTAACTCAAGTAAATCGTGCTATACAGAGTCATAGATTCCCTCGTCTCTACTTCAAAATTCTGGATTGGGTTCCCGACCCATCTTCAGAAGAGGATGAGAATGAAGGGGTGCATGATGCTCGCACCTATACGGGTCTGGTTGGCTTCCAGCAAGGTTGCATCTCATTGGGAAAGTCTCAAGTGTTTTAATCATAAGGCCCACAGTCGTAACATAAAAAATAACAATGAACACGTGAAACTCGGTTCAGAAATCGTACCTACCATTTTATGATATAAAGCCCCACACCCTAATTACTGGGCCATGTTGAGAAAAGAGGAGTAATACAGTAGGAAGGTAGCAATTTTACGTTCAGTAACTAAATTGCTGCAGAAACGACTACTGTTGAGTAGAATAAAATGAAAAAATGGAATTTACAGCTCACGCCTTGCTCAGGAATACAACGCGCCGCCAAGTCCAGGAATCGAACCCACGACGATATGATCCTGAATCAAACAGCCTAACTACTTGACTACGCGCTTTCACGGCTGGGTGGAATGAGAGTATATTATCCTCACAATTCGAGATAACCCGAATGCTTACAATAAAGAGAACCCCGCTAGAAACATCTAAAGACCAGATGTTATTATTAAACTGGACGATAGATTAAGTCTACCACTCAAGACTGCAAAGAATGCAAAGAACCGGAACACTTCAAGGTATCTTGTCCTCTGATCTAACAATTCCATTAGCCCAACGTCCTTGACTGTTACCTTATTTTATCGACCCCGGAAGGATCGACGGTAAAGTTAATCTCTGCAAATTTGAACTCGGAGTGTAGTGAACTGAAACAAATATCCGCAAGACATTTTGTTGTATGCTCTAACGACAATGCTAATTTACTGTTTTACTTCTTGCCCTATGGCGATAAAAAGCGCCAACCGAGTACTGTATTAGGTTTCTCTCTCCACTCTCCCCCTCTCTCTCTCTCTATATATATATATATATATATATAGAGAGAGAGAGAGAGAGAGAGAGAGCGAGAGTGGAGAGAGAAACCTAATACAGTACTCTCTCTCTCTATATATATATATATATATATATATAGAGAGAGAGAGAGAGAGGGGGGGACAGGGGGGGGGGACTACTACTTCTGTTAGCCAACTAATAGAGAAAGAAGGAAAAACACGGACAGAGATATGAACTCTCTTCTCAAAATATGTATGTAAAAATTAATAATTTTTTCTTCCCCTTTTTATTATTACTAACTGGACCCGGATAATTTTTAAATTTAAATATTGACCAATGAATATTTATCAGTAAATCAAAGTTGTTTGATTTGCAGTATTTTGGTGAATAAACAATCATATTTCCCTTTATTTTATGTATAATAATGTAAGTTATAGAGAGGTTTCTAAGCAGCATAATTGCTCCAATTTTTAGGTTGAGGCGATGGGGAGGCATTCCAGAGGGTGTAAGAGAATTTATAAACTCCATGTGATAATTCTGACCTTCTTCTTCATTATCACAGGTTACAGAGTCGGTGCTTAGATATGTTTTAGTTTCAGTGGGCAATCTTCTTAGAATTTCTTCATTTACTGCTAAGCAGTCTGAATTTTGAGGGGATAAGATCACTCTGGTTTTCATTTCTTCTGCTGTGCAAATACACAAACACACATAAAGACATACACAAACAAACACACAAACGCATTTATATATTTATGATACGGAATTTTTTCAACAGCATATAAATTACTATGTAATTGTGGACATACGGTACGTAGGTACAAGGGTATTGATATATAGATTATTAATAAGGGTACGTAGGTACAAGGGTATTAATATATAGATTATTTGTATAAATATGGAACTTAACCATATTATGTATATCCGCAGTTGACAATGCATATAATGCTGAAACCGGTACCATTATTAAATGCGGAAATATCCTCTTTATAAATAAATAAATGTTTTGATATTACACTGAAAGAATCTCTTCAGCATTTTCTACTGAAAAAATCTTTTTCTTTTTGTTTATATATATATATATATATCAGTTACGCGAATGGATCAAGAAACAAGATTAACCCCAAAAATTCTTTCGCCAACAGTCTACGGACTCAACAAGAAAGAAAATATAACTAACGTTAGAGTAACAGAAGGAAAGAAAGAAGGCTGAGATAATAGAAGGCTATACTAAATACTTTACAGTCACTAGTACTTTAGTGACACGAAGTTCTGTGTACAATTCTTACTGGTGTCGATATAGTAAATATCAGGCATTGCTGGAGTCGATTCGTTCAATTATTGCCCTCCTGGCTGATTCGGGACCATGTACTACAGCAGCAAGCATTTCAAGGCCTTTTCCACCCCACTCATTCCCGCTAAAGCAGGGGCTAGCTTTGTTACCCTACAAAAGGATTCATATTCATCATGTGTTCTTTTTTGAAGCAATGTGTTGCAACTGGATGTCCTTCCTGGCACCATCCACTTTAGTCGCCTCTTGCAACACGCAGGGATATAGTGAACTACTTGTTTTAAAACGTATATGTGTCTGTAAGAAATGGTTATAATTGTTGTTGTTGTGGACGTTGTGCTGTTATCATCGATGTTGTTTTCGCTGTTGTTGCTGTCAATGTTTAGCCCAAGATCAGACTTGATTGAGCAGATATATCATCAAAAACATTCCAAACATTGGTTCCAGTCCATCTTTTATTTAAACATATATATTTAACCTGGGCAAGACTTACCATTTTTCCTAGTTGTGTGCTCCAATATTTTCAACTGGCAGTTCGGTAAAACTGATAAACTTATTTTTTGACACTTCTTGCTTTGATCAGCAAATTGGGTAATTATCGATTAATCGGTCTTGTTATATCGGCCGATACCGATTAATCGGCCGTCGATTATCTATAATGCAATTATGTAATGTGATATGAATGTGTATTATAATTAATTATAAGTAATATATCATAATATTTCATAATTAATCACAATTACGAAACTATTATTTGAGAACATACGATGAGAAAATTAAACTGATTTTATGAGCTAACAAGAAATCAGATTTTCTCTGAAATGGAGAAATGTTGATGTTTGGGCATTATAATTTACGAGTTCTTAAACTTGATTATAACATTTTATCTTTTGTTTAAGTTAAGAAAACAAGAATCATTATTTCTGCAAAATGTTTGAATACCTTTAAATAAATACTTTTAGAAGATTAATTAAACACACTAGCAGAAAAACCTTCGGGTGGTTTTCTGCTAGCATGTGTAGTGTGTATATTGATATTATACGCAAGTAGATATGATACATCAAATAAAATCGGAATTGACAATATACATAGAAATTGAACGAAGACTGTGTTACAATCTCTTATGTAATAAGTAACGTAATCCATGATACATTAAAAAAAGACGATATTATATATAAACTGCATTAGGAGAAAATTAGTGACAGAAATATATGAATATTTATTTAGCGACCGCTAACCGGAAGTGTTGACATTTGAACATTTTAAAGAAGTGAATCTTTAAATAAGTAATAAAATATATTTAATGAACAGCCACGAAATTTAGTAGATAAATTATGTAATATTCATTCATTATTTATTCAAAGGCGGTGAATTGGCAGTATGGGTAGAGGGTCGGATGCCATGCTTTCTAGCATAGTTACGTCCCTTTACAGTCTGAGTTCAAATCCCGCCGAGGTTAACTTTGCCTTTCATCCTTACGGGGTCGATAAAATAAAGTACCAGTAATGTACTGAGTAATTGCTGGCCTTGTGCCTAAAGTAGAAACAATTATTTATTCAAAGTAATCCAACTTATTTTACTAATGGAATAAAAAAATTATAAACCGTACGCAGTCCCGCGCTCCTTACTTTATTATAGTTTAGATATCCTCTCAGGTAAGTAAGAAGGTCTCGTTTCTATTACAGGAAGTTACGCCCCCTAGGCAGTCATACGTCATTTTCATTTCTGTAGATCACCGTGTTCGAGCTCAAGGAAAACAATTATATTGCACTGATAGGTTTAGACCGCGTATCCTAGAAAACTGTCGCTGATATATTTATACATGTTGAATCCGATGTGCTTCCGACTTTCTTTGTCATCTACAATTTTCATCCTCCAGCATATGTACTAATCAATAATAATTGTTTCTACTTTAGGCACAAGGCCAGCAATTACCCAGTGCATTACTGGTACTTTATTTTATCGACCTCGTAAGGATGAAAGGCTAAGTCAACCAAGGCGGGATTTGAACTCAGATCGTAAAGGGACGTAACTATGCTGGAAAGCATGGCGTCCGACTCTCTACCGATACTGCCAATCTACCGTACTAATCAATAATAATAATGATGATTTCTACTATAGGTACAAAACTAGCAAATTGGGGGGGAGGGGAAAGTCGATTATATCGACCCCAGTGCATTACTGGTGCTTTATTTATCGGCCCCGTAAGGATGAAAGGTAAAGCTAATCTCGGCTGGATTTGAACTTAGAACATACAGAACCGTAACTCTATGCTGCAAAGCCGATTAATGGTCGATACCGATTATCTGCTGATTAATTGGTACAGCCCTACTGAACACACTACGCCTATATTTTCGACTACACGTAAAATTACGTTACACGGCATGACACGACCCTCTCTATCGAGTTGGATATTTCAACAACACTGCTACGTGGCAAGGATGTTCAGCGATTTATTTATTGATTGCAGGAAATTATTATATATTTTATTTAATTATACAAATTTGTATAAGACTGTTCCTTTAAGATTCAGTAATGAGCTTCTCTGCGGACTGCGCCCTGGGGGAAATTAGCTTTAATGGCAGCGCCGGCCATGTCAATGTGTTTTAAAAAGCGAAATTTTTTTCATTGTTGGTAGCTGTCTGATGGCCTCTGTTGACGAGTTGCTATAGTAACATTAACCGTTGTTACTTCGTCTTGTTGCTGCTGTTGTTTACTGCATTTTCTTGTAAATATGACTGCGATTGCAATTACTGCAGCGTTGTTATTTGTTGTAGTAGTTGTTGGTTTTGTTGTTAATTATAATGATGATGTTGCATGTTGGTGTCATTGTCATTGCTGTCCGTGTTGTTGTTGGCGACGATGATAGTGATAATGATTGTGTTGCTGTTGTTATCACTGCTGCTGTTGTTGATGATGATATTATTATTCCTACGGCTAGGAATAACATTAGGGTGGTGGATTGGCAGAATCGGTAGAGCATCAGACAAAAATGCTTTGCAGTATTTAGTTATGTCCCTTTACGTTCTGAGTTCAAATCCCACAGAGGTTAGCTTTGCCTTTCATCCTTATAGATTCGATAAAATAAAGTACCAGTAACGCACTGGGGTCGATTTAGTTGACTTTCCCCTTTCCTTCAAATTGCTGGTCTTGCGCCAAATGTAGAAACAATTATTCCTACTGCTGTGGAGGCGGTTACTGTTGCTGTTATTATTTACAATGGTGCTGCTCTCGTAGTAGTTGTTATTGTTGTTATTTTATCCTATTGCTGCTACTGTTACTGTTGATGGTGGTGGTCAACGTTGTCAATCTCGTTGTCGTTGTTTCAACTGTTGGAGCTTCACAGTTATTGTCGTATTGTCCCCGGCTGACACTAATTAAGCAAAGTTATCTGTGTAAAGAAAGGCATTCCAGTCGTTACCATCACATTGTTTTAGGGCTCTGTTTGAGACTACATAATCCAATGTATATTTTATTCTTATTTAAGGTAGTAAGCTGCGATTTGAGGGAGATATTGACTGCTATTTTTACCAGGTCGAAAGACGACAGCCCTGATCACAGACATTATAGCCATGACCACCCCTCCCTTTTTATGTATAGAGAGCCCAGGACCTCTTTACACAATATGACCATTTCTAATGTGAAAGGGAATTAAGCTGTTATTTCTAGGTTGTTTATTGGTCACATACAGGTTCCACTGTCAGTGCCGTTACTGTTAACGTATTTCTGTTGCTCTCTCTTCCCCTATCCTCCTACTACGCTTATAACAATACTATCACCACTTCTACTCGCTGGCAACAGGTCTGGCGTCTGTGTCACGGCGCATTGCATGCTGGGAGCACGCGGCCATGTTGTCATTATTCTCCACAAAATAATTTTATTTTATTATTGCCTCAAGGGTGACTGACGTGGGTAACTTTTCAAGGGCAGGTTCCAGAAGAGTGCTGGATTTTACATGTAAATCCGTTAAATTAAAGCAGGAGCAGGAAAACAAAGTGATACTTAATACTTCTATGCTCACACTTCCTTGGTCACAGATGTAAACATCTCTACCAACGAAACACTTCTCTCTCTTACTCTCTGTATTTCTGTTCATCTATCGCCTGCTTTACCGACCCTTCTTTCTTTTTACTCTACTACTGTATATACATTTCTGTCTTTCTATCTACCATTTACCAATCCCTTCTGTACCTTTACTACCCCTTTTATATATCTTTATCTATTTATTGAGCCCCTCCTACTTCTCTTTTTATTTATCTTTCTCTTTACCGACCACCTCCTACATATCTCTGTATCGATACCCTTATACCTCTCTCCCTCTTACTCTATCTACCGACTTTTCACTCTTCCTGTCTATCTATCTCTCTATGCATCACCGTGTTTTCATATCTACCTATCTTCCTCTTACTTTACCTCTACATATCTCTGTACCTATCACTCTCTACGTTCTATTAGAATATTTTGTTGTGTTTTTCTACCATGGTTTCTCGTCTCTTTGTTAACTTAAACATTGATACTTATTATTGGTACGTATTTGAAATATTTTCTTCATAGTCTTTCTTTTCTTTCAACTTTTTCCACATTCCCAACAATCTTATCTTCTATCATACTATTTAAGCGAGCTACAAGTTGGTGGTATATATACATGTGTGTGTACGTGTGCGTTTACATACGAGAAGGAAAATGTACCCAATACACACGGTTTAAAAGATTATATATTTTTCATTAAAGCTGGGGTGTCTTGCTGCCCCCTTAGCTTCCAATAAACATAGTACATCGTGGAAGAGCAATTTACGGACACATTAAATCTGTTGCATTCATTTTACTTGTATTTCTTGATGTGTCAGAATTTTTGTCGCGCTTTGGTGACCTGGTCATTGACACATTTCCACTGAAAAATGTCTCTTCCACGATGTAATCGCTTCAGTTTCGTTACAACACAGGTCAAGTCACATGCTAAACAAATACAATTACGAATTATATCAATATGCAAGTGACTGAGCATTCCACAGACACGTGTACATTAACGTATTTCTCAAGGGTATTCGACGTGACATTATATATATATCCCTGAATTGACCATTAACCAAAATAAATACATGCTTAGGTCCTCGAAATAATCAAAAGGCATGTTATCATTTTTTGTAAGACCTAGTGTTATATTTTTAATGGTGGTGGGGTCACCAAACATTGTCCAGCTTAGGGCCTCACCAAGTTATAATATGACACTAGATACTCTCTATCACAGACACATGTATATATGGAAATAAAATGTCACAATACATATAACTATGATAATAGTTGATAACTGTAAGTACTTGATCACATATGAGAGATGCTTGGTTCAATTCCCTGCAGGGTCTCTGACCTCTTTTTTTTCCATCTGGAAGGGTACTTTACCTGATTTATTCAACTATTATAATAGTTATATATATTGTGGCTACTATATTTTCGAATTTCCTAATTCTTTGTAAGTTAATGCTCTACACACACATTTATATATAGAGAGAGAGAGAAACGTACAAGCGTGTGTGTGCATACAAGGATCTAAAATCACATTCTTCATTTCATCATGTGCAAAAATGAATTGGCGTCATGTTCTGTTGTTTTTTTATTGTCACTCGTTTTACTAATTATATATACACATATATATATACCAACACTTGTTTATACATCCGCTCACACTCACATATTTGCATATCACCATCATCATTATTTAACGCCCGTTTACCTTGGAAAGATCATCGCAGACGAAGTCAGTGCTTAATCGAGGGATGCATTTCACATTCTATAGAGTGCGCTGGGTGCATTTTATTGACACCACCACTAGCATGGTTGTCTTGGCTTTGACACAATTGAAGACTCCTCTCTAACCTTTATTTGGTAAGTTTTCTACTATTCAAAGCCTTTAACACCAACTACTTTTCAGAGTGTACTGGGTGCATTTTATTATGGCACTAGCACTAGGAAGGTTGTCAGCCATTGACAAGTGTGGGTGTTACAACTTTGAAATAAGACATACCTTTTGAAATAATATATGTATAATTGGTATTATTAGTAGTAGAATTGGCGACGAGGTGAGAGAAAAAGTTAGTCTCCACATGGTGTTATTGGTTTTCTGTTCCGAAGTTGAAGTCGCCTGAGAGAGAGTTGCTCTTAATACGTTCACTCCACATGGTGTGGGTGAAATGAAAAATGGGAGAAGGCAAAATTACATCTTAACTCCTGGACGGCTAGCTTTGTAAGAGATCGGGTACTTTCAGTTTCTTAATTTATAGTCTCCATGGGACGTAACTCTCATTAACTCTCCTTCTCGACCCAAGGGGTCACTACAATATCATCATTTAACGTCAATTTTCCGCAGTAGGGTTAGACGGGTTGTCCCATTTGAGGCAAGTCAGTTCAGGTGACTGTCTTTCTAATACAGAACTGTTTCTGGGTTGGTTTCTATGGCTGGATGCCCTTCTTAACCTCAACCACATTTACAGTGTGTTCTAGGTACTTTTTGTCATAACTCCTATACAACCATTGAACAGTGTGGGCTGAGTGCTTTTTGTCATGACTTCTACACAACCACTTTACAGTGTAAGGGTGGTGTGAACAAAATTGGGTGGGTGTTGGGGTGTGGGAGGTGTATGGATGTGGGGTATAGTGGTTAAGAGGTGCATACTAGATGTATGTTTCAGTCCATGTGCATGGGATGGTGGGTCTTCTGTATTACTACATAATGCCAAAGATCTCAATCCTGTGTCATTGTCTTTGAGAGATACAATTGTGCAAGATCAGCTTTTATCACCTCATCCCAGGTCTTCCTGGGTTTTACTACTCCATAGCTTCCGTCAACATTGATCGCCCTGCACCTCTTTATACAACTGTCATTTTTCATACACATCACAT
This sequence comes from Eledone cirrhosa, assembly GCA_964016885.1. NCBI lineage: Eukaryota > Metazoa > Mollusca > Cephalopoda > Octopoda > Eledonidae > Eledone > Eledone cirrhosa. The sequence continues at coordinate 141,514,367 of OZ024740.1, read as the reverse complement.
GGCCACACTAATGCAATATCCTTTCTTACATTCTGCATCTGATCCCTCTTATGCCCAATTTCTCACTCAGTTAATTTCCCTTTACCATTTATGCATATAAGTATTATACATCCATCTGAGCATGCAGGCTTCATTTCTTTTCAATCTTCGCAGTCCTCTGCACACAGCGTTCAGGACTCATTACCATGCAGATTTGCTGTTCGTATACATGCATCGTATAATATGTCCTTCATTCTGAAGAAAAAACCTTTATGTATATATTTTATATTGCAACATGTGAAGAATAGCATGTAATCCTACTGAAGAGTGAGACAAGGGAATGTTAGAACCATTTGAGTGGTGGAGCTCAGTTTTCTTACTAATATAAATAGGCAAAAGACATTTTCATATAGTCATTTTTTTTTATATTAGTACATTAATTATTTATCATTAGTATGTTAATTTAGTTTCAGGTTTAACTCTTTAGCATTTACATTACTACATATATATATACTATTGTATTTTCATGGTATAGGCTTTACCTCACATAATTATCTCATAATATTGAATCTATGAGATTTTGATATTATTTATTTTGAGAACAATACCTTAGAGTCAGTATGAGGGGCCAGTTATGGCCGATTTGGACAGAAAGAGGTGAAAGAAATCTGGCCGGATATGGCCGGTTTAAATGCTAAAGGGTTAATGTTGCAGGTTCAGTATATTAATAACATAGATTACAAAATACACTTTGTGTTAATTATTGAAGAATTTTAACAACAGAAATTACAAAAGGAGTTCTTGCTCTACTTTCCATTGGTGTCTGACAAAAGCATACATCTCTCTCTTTTGACATCAGTAATTGTAAAAAGGTTATCTTTTTCAGGAGGTATTCAAAATGGCTTGTAATATGCAAGTGTAAGCACCATCAAGCCATGTGTGTTCAAGCTGTGGACACATCAATAGCACTGATTTCACAATAATACTAAAGGAGCTTTTCTTAAAACCATCTAATAACAATGACCTCCATAGAACACTAAGGCAATGAAGATCAGCCCATGCTGTTGCAAGATAGATTTTTACCTCCTTTTCTGAGGATGTGACGTTGCTTTCTAAATATACACAGGTGTCAATAAAATATACAATAAAAAGCACATTTTAATCATTACAGCATCTATATAAATTATAATAATGTCTTATCAAGAAAATTAGATTAAAAAAAGGACACTTTCACCTCAGAAGCTTTTGCAGATATGTAGCAAACAAATTTTGGTCTATATTATTTATATTTAGTCATCGATCATGACCCCTCAATTTCTTTAGTGTGAATTCTAACATTCGATGGATTAACAAAACTAAAGAAACTATGCAGCATCACTATATGAACACAAATATCAAACAATCTGCTCTTCACACTGAGGGAGAAACACTTTGTTGCTATCAAAGATAACAACTCCTTGAACTGCTTCCACCCCATGGTATATCCACTTCTACTGCTAGTGAGGTCGGTCAGGTAGAATAGGCTATAAACTACTTGATAGCTAATAAAACTACTGAGTATCTGAGGGTGTTTACTTCACATGTGCAGTCACTGCTGACTACTCCTATGCATTTGCCAAAAAGCCTTCTTTTTCCATCAACCGGACTTTGATCCCACTACACTCATTGTGCATCCATTGTAGATTACTGTGTACACTATGAAATTCCTACCTATACCTTTTTGGCATATTGAATATAGCTATTTCCTTGTTGTTATCAGGCTTTTGTTTTCTTTCCTACTTACTAAAACCTTAACTTTTGCTAAGTCCTTTTCATCCCAGGTTTTGCTTCCATATCTGGATTTCATTAACTTTTTCAGAGATTTTGCTATAAGGTTTTGATTATCTGCATACAGGAGTTTCTACAGACTGTTATAATCTGGGGGACTATTATGACAAACAGTGTGTTAGTGCCACTTCTAATTACCTCCCTTCCACCATTCAAATTTGCCCTATATGCAAATGAGCATCACCAGCCGATGTTTCATACACAAAAACTATATAGGTTTCAGCCTATTTTATCTCAGCAGTGAGAGAGTAATTGTCACTGATGACAGATACAATATCCAGAAATACCTTTCCAGCATTCTGTCAGGTAGCTGTGACATGATCACAGCTTTTAAAAGGAGTCGTAGCGAGACACTCGTATGTTTATTATACATAAACATATCATGCGTTCATGTATACCCATATGATGATATAAATATGAATTCATCATCATCATCATCATCATCATCATCAACGTTTAACGTCCGTGTTCCACGCTTGCATGGGTTTGGATGGGGGTAGTCCCACTTGAGGCAAGAGTGATTGTCTTGCTCGCATAGGACTGTCTGGCAGGTTTTCTACAGTTGGATGCCCTTCCTAACACCAACCACATTTACAGTGTGGGTCTGGGAGGTTTTTACCGTGTTGCCTACACGGCCACATTTCAGCGTGGACTGTGTGTTTTTTTGTCGTGACACCTACACGATCTCATTTGTTTCGGCCTGGATGGCGCGGCACCAACATAACTTTACATAGAACGGGGTGGTGTGGATGGGGTGGGGGTGGTGGCGGGACGGGGTGTATTTTGTTAGAGATGCCTACTGGCAAGGCGGGTCTTCTCTGTTACTGAGTACCGCCAAAGGTTTCGGTCCAGTGACATTGTCTTGGAGAGGTGTAAGTGTGTGAGGTCGGAGTTTATCAGCTCATCCCAGGTTTTTCTAGGTCTGCCTATTCCGTGGCTACCGTCTATCTTTATTGCCCTGCACTTTGTTATACAGCTATCGACTTTCATGCGCATCACGTGTCCATACCAACGCAGCCTTCTCTCGAGTAAACAACATCTGATCCCTCTTATCTCTAATTTTTTCCTTAGTTCGTTTATGCTTTGCCGTTCACGTATATTCATATATATATATATATATGTCTATGCATTCCTTCCACTAGCACTCGCAACTATTCACAACATCACTACACTACCCTCACCACACACACACCCATACCCCCCCCCCCCCACACCCATACCCCCCCACACACACACACACACATTGGCTGCTTTCCCCCTGTGAAGTGTTTGGTGATAGGAAGGGCATCCAGCTGTGGAGGGCTTACCAAACAAAGGGTTGGGAGAACACTCAGTTGTGTCAAGGACATGATGGCCTCCTTAATGATCGGTGATCTACACGATAAATGCACCCACTACACGCTGTAAAGTGGTTGGTGATAGGTAGGACATCCAGCCATAGAGAGCTTGCCAAACAAACAGCTGGGAGGACCGTCAGTTGTGTCAAAGACATAACACCTGTCCTGTCCACTTGGAGGAACGTGGGACCGTACACAGATTCCTGGCCTATCTGAGAGATCTGTAGCTCCGCTTCAGTACTGACTTGGTCTATGTAGACCCACCCAGCTCTTGCTAGCTGGGAAAGTGGACATTAAAATGACAATAATTATATATATATATCAGGAGAAACTGTGGAGTTGTTAGGGAGGAGGCACGTACAAGTATGATGGAGTGCCTCATCATGATTACTCACAACATAGTTACAAACTTTTCTGGGAAGGAAATGATGGTGGATTATGTGGTGTAGTATTCTATTTGCTGAGAAATGGATAGATAATGTAATAAATGTAGTTAGAGTAAGTGACAGAATTATCATGGTCAGATTAGTTGTAGGCAATGGGATGGTGACAGTAACCTCTACCTATGCACCACAAGCAGAACTTTGTAAAGAACAAAAGGACCATTTTACAGACAACCCCAGTTACAGATGACAGGCCTCGTCATCCTGGCTGGCGATTTCAATGGACATGTTGGGCAGCACCGGAATCTGGAGTACACAGTGGATATTGTTATGGCTCAAGAAATGAATTAACTATTTGCAACACTAACTTCATGAAATCTGCCAGACATCTAATCACCTACTGATCAGGCGAACATACAAGTCAGATTGACTAAGTACTTGTAAAACAAAATAGGCAATTATAAATGCTAAGACCTTCCCTGGTGAAAAATGTACCTCTCGACACAAGTTAGTTATTACTGACATCAGAATAAACACATGACAAACAAGATATGCAGGAACATATGGAGATGGAGAGTATGGAAGCTATAAGACCTTTCTGTTAAATATAGGTTTAGAAAGGCTCTACCGGAGGCATATGATGAGAGGGGATGTGAACTGGATACATTTGACATAGAAGACAACTGGAAATTCTTATGCAACAACCTAGTGCAAAGTACTGATGAGAATTGTGGGTGGAGTAAAGCACCAGCCAGACAGAAGGTTACCTGGTGGTAGAATAGTGCAGTACGTAGAGCCATTAAGGCCAAGAGACAGGCATGGAAAGACTGGAAAAATAGGGGATAGCAGAGACCAGTACCAGGTAGCCAGGATAGAAGCTAAACAAGTATACATAGCTAGGGAAGAGGCTGAAAAAACAAGGTCTGCCACTGTCTGGTGATGTGATGATCAGACATGAGGTATTCCGCATTGCAAGGTTGTGAATCGAGATGTTGGGGGAATGTGTGTTAGAGGGATCAGCTATAAGGTCAAAGAAGCATTCAAAGAACTGAAGAATATTAAAACCATAGGACAGTCAGAGATAGTGGCTGAGATATTAAAAGCATTGGGAGAAATAGGAGCTGAGCTTGTCACCCGCATAGTCAATCAGGTAATCGAAGACGGACTCATTACCAATGAGTGACGCAGATTACAATCATAAATTGCTACAAAGGTAAAGGTGACATTCTAGAAAGGAGCAACTACTGAGGAATAAAACTAATTGACCAAGGTATGAAAGTAACGGAAAGAGTTCTAACATAGCTAATTAAGAAAAGAGAAAGACAAGATACAATTCGGTTTTGTGCCTTGGAGAAGTACTACAGGTGCTCTCTTCCTAGTGAGACAAGAGAAAATCCTAGTCATGAATAAGCCACTTTATTGAGCTTTTGTTGATCTAGAAAAAGCCTTTAACAAAGTACCTCGATCTATCATCTGGTGGTCCCTAAGAAAACTTGAGGTAGAAGAGTGACTTGAGAAAGCCATGTACAGAGGCACTGTCAGTAAAGTGCGAGTAGGAAATGAGTTCAGTGAGGATTTCAAGGTACAGGCAGGAGTTCATCAGGGCTTGGTCCGTAGTCCACTTCTGTTCATTATAGCTCCATAACAAAGGAGTTTTAGACTGGTTATCCTTAGGAACTTCTGTACACTGATGATCTGTCCTCATAGCTGAAGCTATGGAAGAACTAGAGATTAAGTTCCAACTGTGGAAACAGAATTTTGATTCAAAAGGGCTAAGAGTAAATATTATATGCTTTTGCCAAAACTAAGAGGCTAGTGGAATAAAAGATAAGATCCAGATTCCTTCAGGGAAATGGGCCTTCTCAATTTGTAGAAAAGGAGTAGTCATAAACTCTCTATGATATATACAATGTGAATCTTTGGTACACAAGAGATAACAGGTAAACTAACAGGAAAGGAAAACTTTGTATGTAGATGTTTAGAGTTACTTGATAGTTACAGTGACTGATATAAAACTTTTCCAGGAAGGAGCCAAGGAAGTGGGTGATTGCATCCACTATCTAGGGGATTTAATTAGCAGTGGAGGAGGCTGCTCCAAGATAATTGCTAGAATAAGGATAGGATGGAAGAAGTTTAGGGAACTACTACCTCTGTCGACAAGAGGTTTCTCTTTTTCAATGAAAGGCCAGCTGTATTTTGCCTGTGTACAAAGTGCTATGGTGAATGGTTCTGAAATATGGGCAGCGACTTTGGATATGCACAGGCTGGAAAGAAATGAAGCAAGCATGCTTCAATTGATATACACTGGTAATGAATGAACTGAGTGAGAAACTGTATATGAGGGATCAGAAGTAGTGTGCAAGAGAGAAGACTGTGTTTGTATAGACATGTGATGCACATGTATGGTGATCGCTGTGTGAAAGTGCCAAGAAATCCACAGTGCAAGGCCAAGGAAGACCTGCATCTAATTCCTCTTAGCTTCTCTCTCTGTTTGTTTATGCTTTGCTGTTCACGTATATTACTATTACACATCCATCACAGCATGCAAGCTTCATTTCTTTTCAATCTTCATAGGTCCTCTACACACAGTGCCAAAGTCTCACTACCATGCAACATAACTGTTCATATACACACATCATACAATCTGCCCTTCATTTTGAGGGAAAAACCTTTTGTAGCTAGCAGTGGTAGTAACTCCCTGAACTTTCTCCAACCCGTTCTCACTCTGGCTACTGTACTCTCAGAACACCCACCTCCACTGTGATTTGGTCAGTCAGATAACAGAAGTTGTCAACTTCTCCTGCAGAACCCTCTAAGAATATGATAGATCTTGTTTCCTATGAGCACTTGCTGCTTACTGCTCCTGTGCATCGACCTCATGTAAAACAACATTCTTTGCTAGCCTGCCTGAGATCCCACTACATCTCTTGTGTATCCATAATTTGCATTTGGGACAAAGGATGGAATTTCTACACACTGAGCAGGACCATTTCCCTGAAAGGATCAGGGCTTTGTTTTCCTTTCTATTTACTAGGACTTTGGTCTTTGCCAAGTTGACTTGAAGACCTTTTGATTCCAGCTTATGCTTCCAGGTCAGGAATTTTTTTTCTAGTTCTGCTATAAGATTTAAGCTATGAGCATACAGAAGTTCTCAAGGGCATCCTGTTTTAAACTCTTCTGTAATAGCTTGGAGGATGATAATAAAGAGGAGAAGACTAAGAGCAGTGCCTTAGTGGACCATGAATTGCACACTAAACTCTTCACTCTAGACATTAATTTTAACCTTCCTAACTGCATCTCTGTATATGACTTGTACTGCCCTCACAAGCCACTCATCAACCTCTAGTTTCCTAAGTGCCCATCAGAATACAGAACAGAGGACCTGTCAAATGCTTTCTCCAGATCAACAAATATCAAGTAAAGGGGTTTACTTTTTGCTAGATACTTCTGCAGTTGCCTCACAAGGAAGAGGACATCCGTGAAACTTTTGCCTGGCACAAATCCGAACTGTATCTCATCTGAATTAATTCAATTTCTAAGTTGTACAGTGACTCTTTCTGTAACTTTCTTAACTTGGTCCATCAATTTGATGCCTCAGTAGTTTCCTCAGTCTAGTGCATCACCTTTACCCTTGAAGCAATTGGCGATTATGCTGCTATTCTATTCATTGAGTATAGCACCATTTTGTATTACTCGGTTTACAATATTGCCTCCCCCCTTGCAAAGTATGCTTGTCACCTAGCCTCTCTCCTGGCCTCTTGGTAATGTTCTCTGCTTCTCCCATTTTTATCATTCTTTCTATGCCTATATCTTAGCCTTAATTGTTTTATCCACTCTACTATTTCACTACTATGTCACTCTCCTAGTCCCTGGATCTCTGCTCCAGCAACATAGATCATTTGTGGCCTTCAGTAAATTATATCTCAGGAACTCCCACTGCTCTATATTGTTTGTTGCTGTTTCTTCTTCCTTATTGACAGTGTCAAGTCAGATATTCCTAAAGTTGTTACAGGCTGAGGGTTCCTTCAACTTCCATATCCTTCTCCAGGTTGCCCTCTGTCTCCAAGTTCCTCTAGTTCTAATTAACAAATCGCTGACTACTAGGTATTCCTCACCAGAGAGGGATATTGTCTTCCTCACTTTCTGGTGTGACTGAAATCTATTTAGCTGGTGTGCTCACCTGATCTATAGGTGTTCCAGTGGTTGTCTGGTTTTTTTAAGTTAGTGTTACAGATCATTAGTTCATTGGTGTCGCAGAATTCCAGGAGCCTGTATCCTTCCTCAATTCTTGCACCAAACCCATAACTTCCTCGGATTCCATTAAAACTATCACTGTGTTGCCCAACATGTCCGTCAAATTTTCCTATTATGATTAAGAGTTTTTTGTCACTCACTAAAGAAGTAATCTCCATTAGGGTTTCGTAAAAGTTGTCTTTTAGTCTGTCTGATAGTCCCAATTGTAGTGCTTATGCAGATATAATAGTTACAGTTGTTCTATCTAGGACTATCCTGAGATTAATGATTCTTTTATTTACTCTATTTACTGTGATTACATTATCTACCCATTTTTCTGCTAACAGAATACCTACTTCATTTAGCCCACAATCAGTTATATATATATGATGGAAAAAAAAATGAGGAAGTTTCATTTACATATAAAAAATATTTATTGTGTATTGACCTGTTACACGTGTTTCTCAGAGGATTGGCTCAAAGTAACTCATAGGAGTTATGGACCCGACTCTAGTATCGATCTGCTCATCAAAAATTTTTTTTTTTTGTCACATTGCCAGTCTGATGAGCAGATCGATACTGGAGTCGGGTCCATAACTCCTATGGGTTACCATGAGCCAATCCTCTGCAAAACGCGCATTAACAGGTCGATAGACAATAAATAATTTTTTATATGTAAACGAAACTTTCTCGTTTTTTTCTATCATATACACTCTGCCCGTGCATAGAGTGCTTGATTTGGTACCAACAACAGTATTTCACTGAACTACCCACACACTATATATATATATATATGTATATATTATCATCATCATGGGTTTAGATGGGTCCTACTTGAGGCAAGATTGGTCAGGTGACCATGTCTCGCTCGTATAGGGCTGTCTGGCAGGTTTTCTACGACTGGATGCCCTTCCTAACACCAACCACGTTTACAGTGTGGAACTGCGAGGTTTTTACCATGTTACCTACACGGCCACATTACAGCGTGGACTGTGTGTTTTTTTTTGTTGTGACACCTACACAACCTCATTTATTTTGGACTGGATGTTGTGGTACCAACATAACTTTACAGAGAAAGGGTGGTGTTGGTGCGAGTGGGGGTGGGGTGGAGTAGGGGTATATATTTGGTTAAGAGGTGCCTACTGACTGTAGGTTTTGCTTTGTACATAGGCAAGGCGGGTCTTCTGTATTACTGCACAGCGCCAAAGCCCTCTCTCTCTATATATATATATTTTGAGTATATGTTGGTTGTATACCAACACCTCAGTATGCAGGCTGGAGCACTCGACGAAGTGCGCAGGTTGGTTTGGTTACTCCGGAGTAATGTAAAATAAAGTAAATTAAATAAGTCAAATGTTTAAAATTTAGCTTCGTTTATTACTGCTATATATATTTCGGTGACAGCCATCTTTGGCTGTGACCTCTTCAGGCAGTCCGAATTAGTCAGTGAAATAACAACCCAACCAGGAACTGGGCATATCAGAGTATTTGACTTATTTAATTTACTTTATTTTATATATATATATATATATATATATATAAATATATAATATAGTGTATCAGTGTGTAACGTTAAGTTACTATTGATTCATCAGTTTGAGCACTCAATGCTAATATGGGTCTGGCTGCTGATGTGGTATTTGAGAATTTATGAGTCTGGTGAGTTATCGATTCCAGAATCAGGCACGATCACTACCGATCATACTTTGTGCTGATTGATTGTGAAACACGTCACGTGTAAATAAATATAGTGATGTTATATTGATACTTCGTTCCTGCTCCTTATTATTGTTATTATTTGGTAGAGGGTCAGACGTCATGCTTTGCAGCATAGAGTTACGCCCTTTTACAGTCTGAGTTCAAATCCCACCGAGGTTAACTTTGCCTTTCATCCTTATGGGGTCGATAAAATAAAGTACCAGTAATACACTGGGATAATTGCTGACCCTGTGCCAAAGGCAGAAGCAATTATTATTGATGAAAGCTGACCTTGCACAATTGCACCTCTCAAAGGCGATGACATAGGATTGAAATGCAGTAATGTAGAAGAGCCATATTCCCATGTGCACAGGTTGAAGCATACATCCAGTATGCACCACTTTCCCTTTCCCTTCCCTCCTTCCTCTTCCATACACCTCATCCTAACACTCCTCTCTTCAACCATATCCTAACACTCCACTCTTCACCCATGTCCTTATACTCAACCCGAGACTTACCTCTCCAATTCCCACTCTACATACATGCACCTCCCACACACCAGCTACCAGTCCACACTGTAAAGTGGTTGTTTTGATACCACAACAAAAAGTGCCCAGTCCACACTGTAAAGTGGTTGTGTTGGTGACAACAAAAAACACCCTGTCCACATTGTAAATGTGGTTTGTGTTAGAAAGGGCATCCAGCTGTAGAAACCAAGCCCAAAACAGTTCTGTATGAGCAAGACAAAGTCATCTGATCTGACTTGTTTCACAATGCGACAACTCCTCTAACCCATGTTAGCATGGAAAAATGGATGTTAAATGATGATAATGATATATATATATAATTGCTAGTCAAGCTTGTTGCAGTATTTTTTTCTCAATTATTATAGCAGCATTCTTTAAAAAATAATGATAATAAACATTGTTCATAATATGTTTTGTTTCTTTTCCTTTTATCTATGTGTGACGTCTATAACATTTGGCTGTAAAATTATCTTAATCAGTGTGTATACAAGTGTGATTTCATATTTTACGTCTCCATTACTGCCGCCTCCTTCCTTTCTATTAATTATTTACACATTTCACTGACACTGGGGAGAGAACAGATTCTGAGATGTCAAAGCAAAAGGCTTAATAATTAAATCTGCTGAGATCTGACATAAATAATATATAATGGATATATATCAGAACTATAGAATGGTTTTCACAGCATCATAGTAGTCATTATCATCATCAAATATTAGCTCATAGTAATATATATATAGCGTGGAGAAGTGGACATAAAAACAATATATATGTATATATATGTGTGTGTATCCCGGGTTCAATCGGGTAACCACAGTAAGTAAGGTACTCAATACATAGCAGAGTATAAATATTTAATATAGAAATGGCTTCTACAGGACTAGAACTGGGCTTTCCTGATGATTTCCTTCGAATGAAACAGTCCTAGTCCTGTAGAAGCTATTTCCATATTATATAGCAATTATCCCAGTGCATTACTGGTACTTTATTTTATCGACCCCGTAAGGATGAACAGCAAAGTTAACCTCGGCGGGATTCAAACTCAGGCCGTAAAGCAGCGTAACTCTATGCTGTAAAGCATGACGTTCGACCCTCTACCAAATAATAACAATAATAAGGAGCAGGGACAAAGTATCACTATATTTATTTACATGTGACATGTGTTTCACAATCGATCAGCACAAAGTACAATCAGTAGTGATCGTGCTTGATACTGGAATCGATAACTCATCAGAGCTGAGGAACCACATAAGGTGAAACATTTGATCTCGGTATGGTGAACTAACTGTTGTGGAACTACTACCAAACTCGTCCCATGGACTGAGTGGTCTACTACTATGGATATAACCCTTCAGTATTCTACTATTATATATTCTACTACTATATATTTTTCAAAATGAAAAAATGAATATATACAAAGCGGGTGGGTAATACCTTAATTGTGTATCTATTTTGCTTGAATAGCTGTCAAAACTTTTATTTTTAATCTTTTTTTAAATGAACATAGTGCTATAAATATTATATACATGTTATATCCATGCATTAGTGTGATAAACATTCTCTTGATATTTCATGATCAGAAATATTCCCTAGAAGGCGATCACCTCCAATAACTATTGTCTTCAAGGTATGTTCATGTTTAAATTTATGATGTTCATGCTTTCTCCCAAAAACATTAATGCTGTAAGTTAAATAACTGATACCAAGAATCAGACCTGGATAACAAACTTGGCTTGCTATGAGCTTTTAATATATAAAATGGTGGTCAGCATGTATGTAGGGGGAAAAAAATGGAATTTACATCTTAGACTTATGCAAGTTTAGCTGTCCTCCCCAAAAAGGTTTCTTGGGTGTTTTAAACTATCAAAACTATGACCTTATGAGTAGTCCAATATCCTAACCACTACTTTCTAAATTAAAATATTTTGGTAAATTTGTGATTATAGTAGAAGATATATTGCTCAAGCTGCTGCACAGTGAGTTCAAATCAAGAACCATGTGACTGTAAAGCAAACTTTTTAAACAGATGGCTATGTCTGTATTTGTTATTATTTTTATTATTTTATATATATTATGATATTCTGGCCCTTTTGAGTATCTGGCAATTTCTTTAGTGTTGGTGTCACAATAAAATACACCAGTACTCTCTGTAAAGGGATAATGCTGGTGTCATGATAAACTGCATCTGGTACACTCTATAAAGTGGTTGGCAATAGAAAGGGCATTCAGCTGTAGAAACCTTACCAAATATGGAATGTATGAGTAAGATGAGGTCTCCCTCACCAATCTTGTCTCAGACCATGACAACTCGTCCAACCCATATTCTATTGCTTTTTTTGTTGTTTTTTGTGTGTGATGATCTTTTTTTCTAACTTTTTCAGATATAACCAATTTAATCGACTACTATCTCTTGTAGAGAGATGTGGCCTGACATATGTTGCTACCACAGTTACATCAGCACTATTAACCCCACATTAATATATCACACACACATCAATATAAAGAGACCCAGGTTGATACCAACTTACTTAGAAAACAGATATCTTTCCCACCAAGAAAAATGACTGGTCGATGTCGGAGGAATTTGAACATCATTTCTCTGCAAGTGTAAGCATCAATTCTCTCTCTCTCTCTCTCTCTCTCTCTCTCTCTCTCTCTCCATATATATATATATATATATATCTGCAAGTGTAAGCATCAATTCTCTCTCTCCATATATATATATATATATATATATATATATATATATATATATTAAGTAATATAGTTAATATGAAGCATTGTAAGATATGTAATGATTGATGAGAACTTCAGAAAGGCAGAACAATGTGGTAGAAATATATATATATATATATATATATAATGGTGGTGTTGGGACAAAGGATGACAAATAAAACCAAACAAAATGATGTTTTTTTTTTACTGGTCCATTAAAGAAGAATGCATTGTTTTTGATTTGTATTTGAAAAGAAGGTTCTAACCTGTAAATGTGGTTGATATTAGAAAGGGCAGCCAGCCATGGAAACCAAGCCAGAAACAGCAATGCACAGTTAGGTGATCTGACTTGTCTCACAATGTCAGGACACCTCGTCTAACCTAAGCTAGGGTGGAAAATGGACGTTAAACAATGATATTATCATCATCATCATCATCATCATTTTACGTCTGCTCTTCCCTGCTAGCAAGGGTGGGACGGGTCTTATTCAGCACAGCATCTCTCCACTCGTCACGGTCCCTCGTCATCTCCACCATGAGCTTCAGCGATCTGAGGTCTGTTCTCACCACCTCCGCCCATGTTTTTCATGGTCTACTTCTACCACATCTTCCTTCAACTGGCATTTCCTGACACTTCTTCACCCATCGGTCACCCTCCATGCGCATCACATGTCCATACCACCTCAGTCTCCTCTCCCGTACACTACATTCTAGCCCTCTCAGACACAGTTTCTCTCTCAACACATTCATGCTGGGTCGTTCACGCACATTGACACTGCACATCCAACGGAGCATGCTTGCCTCATTTCTCTCCAGCCGTCGCATATCCTCTGCAGTTGCTGCCCATTTCTCACTACCATGCAGCATCGCGCTCCTCATACAGGCATCATATAACCGGCCTTTCGTACGCAGGGAGAAACCCTTCTTCGTCAGCAGAGGAAGCAGCTCCCTAAACTTCTTCCAACCCGTCCTTATTCTAGATACTATGGCCTCGGAACACTCCCCTCCTATGCTAATCTGATCTCCTAGGTACCGGAAGCTATCCACCACTTCTATAGCACCCACCTGCATTTGAAAAAATGTGGCTATCAATGCAACTTCTACTGTCTAATTTCTCTGTACATCTACTGCATAGATATTTCTCCCTACCTGTTAGTTTGCCTGCTATCCCGCTACATCTCTTGTGTACCCAGGATCTGCATTGTGTGCATTTTATATAATTTATGCCAGTTCCTTTTCTACATATCGAACATGGCCATTTCCCTGACGGAATCAGGGTTTTGTCCTCTTTTCTACTCATCAACACTTTTGTCTTAGCTAGGTATATATATATATATATATATATATACACACTCTTATAGTCAGGTCGGGCTTTTGCCTGCTACTTGTACCATGTAATCCAGTACAGCCTGATTCATGGTCGAGTGGTCGGCAACTGAACTGGTTTCCCCACTAGACTCTGGTCTTATGAGGAGGGTAAGTTGAGCCCCGGCAGCACAAAAAACATGAGCTGTTAAATGTTGAATGAACTCCTCAGAGTCAACAGCAAATTGGCAGAGTCATTAGAGTGTCAAATGGAATACTTAATGATTCAACAAAAAAGAGATCAATAGAATAAGTACTATGATCAACTGAATTACTTGAAGGCATGCCCCATCATGGCCATAGTCAAATGACTAAATTCAGTAAAAGAACAATTGAAAGATTTAAAATCCAACCATAGAAGTTAGTTTGATTGGTAGCCAACTAAGAAATTACAGATTCAGGCAGAGATATTTGGCTATACAGATTCTATTATATGTATTTATATATTCCTTCCTCTGTACTGATATGGCAGACTCATGGATGATCATACTTTGCTAAGGAGGTCTAATAAGACAGAAACATTTCTGGAATTCTCATCATATCTACCAAAGATCAGACGAACACCACATTGTCAATTTTCCATCACAGCATTGATTATTTCCAGTTTTATTTAACTTTTAACTTCTTGCTATGATTTAGCAGGAAATATCTAAAAACTGGGGTTTTAATTCAAGTGTTTATAGTGTTTATATTAGTAGATAAACTTTTGCAAAAAATTTAAGTATTTGACTAAAGGCTTTAATTATTTTATGTGATACTCTCAGAGTGATATCTTGTAGTTTTCAAAAATGTCTTTCTTATCAAGCAGTACAGGATGTTTAAAGCTAATTAATACTCTCATACGTCAACCTATTTGGAATGAAAGTTTTGATTTAAGGTTATCACCTTTGCATTTGTTTGAAACAATATTCACTAAGTTTATTTTTTGTTGTCATTGTTACAGTTAATACTTGTATTAGGTTTTCCTGCCTTCCCATAAACCTACATCTTATAGGAGGTCTCTAGCATGTTTCAGTGAAAGAGATCCCAGTCTTATTTTGTCACCATTGTCTAGTGAAAGGGGGTAAATTTCAACTCAGAACAAATATCACAAAAAATCTCATCCCAGTGCTCCAGCAATTCCATGAATCCACTGCCTTAGATTGATTACTTTATCAACTCCAAAAGGATGAACTTCAAATTTGATTTCAACAGGATTTGAACACAGATTGCAGAAAAAAGGAAAGGGCTCCCTTTGATCATAACTGGCCATGGGTTTTCTCCCTATGACTGACTGACCATAGGTTTGTCTTTCTGGAGCACAAAGCCTGGGCAGGATGTTTTGTGCACTACCAGCAGTTTTCCATGCATGCCAGTTGCTCCTCTCCATGCCTCTGATCTTGTCCAACGGAAAGCAAAGGTTGATAAAGTTTGACACTAATGCCATTGCAACTAACGTTTTTGCAGCTGAGTGGGTTGGAATAACAGGAAATAAAGTGTTTTACTCAAGGACAAAACATAGCCCCTGATCCTGAAATTGAAATTGACCTTATGATTATGAGCTTGACATTAAGCCATAGCACATAGCCCCTGATCCTGAAATTGAAATTGACCTTATGATTATGAGCTTGACATTAAGCCATAGCACATAGCCTAAGTGTGCAAAGAACTGGTACAAATCCCACAAATCATCCAATGCCCTATCAACTCTGCCATTTCCTTGCCTACAGTGTTTGTTTCTTTCATTGATACTTGTAGGCGTTTGTTGAATTAAAGTTCTAACCAGCTCATTGTGTTAGTGCTTGTTTTTGTTGTATTTCCTGTAGTCCACAGCTACTAGTAGTGTAATGATTATTACAAAGTTGTCATCTACATAGCTTAACATCATACATAACTATTTTATCAGTAAATCCTGTTATCAATACTTTAACACTTTCACAGCTACTGATAATGCTATATAGATAGATATCAATAAGTTTACCTTTACATGCTTTAAGGCTAGCCTGCTGCCAGTTCTAAGTAATAATAGCCAGTATCTATCTAACTTCTGTAACGGTAACTGTTGTTCCTTTTATCAATAAATTAAAATGATAGATCATGCATGAAATAGCTAAAAAACAAAAAAAAAAGAGGAAAAGACAAGTGTTTTCTATTAAAAGATGATCTTCCGGGTTCTGTCACCTGTTTCTAAGCTTGAACAGTTTCGTTTGACAAATGCCACCATCATCACCACCAATCAGCTGTTTTTGATCCACTGCAGGATGAAGCTTTGGCAGCTATACTGGTTTTAGACCTGCCTGTCCTTGCTGTCCAAATATAGGTTGGATAGGGTGCAGAATTTGAACTCCGTGTGCAACTTTAGAGCCTTTTGATACCAACCCAGCCAAAACAAGCTTTAGTACTATGATACAAAGCCAGCCATTTTAAAGGGTTACCATTTAATTATAATCTTCCAATATAATTTTACACGAGAATCATATGTTAAATTACTATTTTTAATGATTTCTAGTATAGGCACAAGGCCAGTAATTTAGAGGAGGGGAAAGTCGAGTAAATCGACCCCAGTACGTTACTGGTGCTTTATTTTATCGACCCCGTAAGGATGAAAGGCAAAGTTAACCTCGGCAGGATTTGAACTCAGACCGTAAAAGGGCGTAACTCTATGCTGCAAAGCATGGCTCCAGCCCTCTACCGATACTGCCATGAAATAATTTTAGTAAATCCCTCAAAATCTTTCATTAATAAATGCAAATACTAAAATTCCCATAAATGATATGAGTTACTGGTGGTTGCATTTATAGGGTTGTATTGGCCCTTGTTTTATCTTAGGTCTGGTGAGTGCTGTCTCATTAAGTTTGTGTTTGGAACATAACAAAAGTTCTTAAATAGAATTATAATGGAAGGTTTTTAGATAAATATATCTTCTTTAAAATAAATAGTTTTGTATCATAGAAACAGAGCTGGTTTCAGGCAGTTTGCTATCAAAAGAGTTAAGAAAAGAAAATGGAAGTGGGAAGGACATGAGGAACAAACAAATGACCGAAGATGGACAATGCTATGTACAAAAGTTTGATCAAGGAGAGAGAGATATACATAGTCAAAGAAGATGGAGAGATGAAAGTGATAAGTTTATGGACATTACATGGAGGAGAGTGACAAAGTATAGGAACAATTGGTACTAGCTTGGGGTGGTCATTGTCTTGCAATAGGCAGATAATGGTTGAGAATGCTAATAATTGTTTCTACTTTTGGCACAAGGCCAGCAATTACCCAGTGTATTACAGGTACTTTATTTTATCGACCTCGTAAGGATGAAAGGCAAAGTTAACCTCGGCGGGATTTGAACTCAGACTGTAAAGGGACGTAACTATGCTGGAAAGCATGTCTGACCCTCTACCGATACTGCTAATTCACTGTCCTGAGCATGATAATATAATTGTTTCTACTTTAGGCACAAGGCCAGCAATCATCCAGTGCATTACTGGTACTTTATTTTATCGACCCCGTAAGGATGAAAGGCAAAGTCAACCTCGGCGGGATTTGAACTCAGATCTTAAAGGGACGTAACTATGCTGGAAAGCATGGCGTCCGACTCTCTACCGATACTGCCAATCCTGATAATATAATGAAATATAAACATATCATCATCATCGTTAAACGTCTACTTTCCATGCTAGCTTGGGTTAGACGGGTTTGTCCCATTTGGGGCAAGTTAGGTCGGGTGACCGTGTCTTGCTCATATAGGACTGTTTCTGGCTGGTTTTCTACGGCTGGATGCCCTTCCTAACACCAACCACATTTACAGTGTGGACTGGGTGCTTTTTGTTGTGACACCTACACAACCACTTTATAGTGTGGGCTGGATGTTTTGTGGAACCAACATAACTTTACAGAGTAAGGGTGGTGTGGGCAGAAGAGGGAGGTGTGGGGGTGTATATTGGAGTAAGAGGTTCCTACTGAGTGTAAGTTTAAGTTTGTGCGCAAGGGAAGGCAGGTCTTCTGTATAAATGCATAGCGCCAAAGATCTCGATCCTGTGTCATTGTCTTAGAGAGGTGCAAGTGTTCAAGGTCAGCTTTTATCACCTCATCCAAGGACTTTTTGGGTCTACCTACTCCGTAGCTTCAGTCAATTTTGATTGCCCTGCTCTTTTTTATATAGTTGTCATCTGTCATATGCACCACGTGACCAAACCAACACAATCTCCTCTCTAGTATACTGCATCTGATCCCTCTTATGCCTAATTTCTCACTTATATGTATATACTTATATCAATCAAATAACACATGATGGTGTCATACCCAATGACACCATCATGTAGCAGTATAATCATTAATAGTTAGAAGGGAAAACTGGAAATAAATAAAGCAAGCATGGGCAATAGGGGTGATAGATTAGCAGAATCAATAGAAAATCAGACAAAATGCTTCCAGCATTTAATTACGGTCTTTTACACCTGGGTATTTAGTACCCTACAATATACACCCCATTCTCCCAAATAAAATAATTTCAATTCAGTTTGACTAGGAGACAAACCTATTTTTTTAGACTTCTTGCTCTGACCACACAAAGAAAATTACTAAGCACAGCAAATCATACTACAATCATAGCAACAAACAACCCTCTCAACCACTTTAGATATTACACAGCATGGATATCTAGCAATTGATTTATTGGTCACAGAAAATTACAATACTTTTAATTTAATGATACAAATTTGTATAAAGCTGTTCCTTTAAGGTTCAGTACTGTGTCTCTGAGGTCTGTACTCAAAACATCCTCCTAGTTAGCTTTAATAGTAGCGCCAGTTCTGGGTGTGTTGATATGAACCAGGATGTCATTGATTAGAAAAATGCCTGAAAGGAGATTAGCCCATTCATTTTTTTCTGCATGTTTCTTTAGTCAAGGAAGGTAGAACAATACCCAGGAACTTTGAGACTAGTGGAAATGGGGAGAAAAGTGTCAAACTGAAGATCAAGTCCCAATGTATGCAACAGAATGGACTCCTCTAAAGGCATGCGAGGGACAAGTGGGATTGTTAAACCCTATAACAGACTAAAACTATCCACCCAAGATTCTGACTACCCACCTTAGATTATGACTACCTGTCTAAGATTAATTCTAGCCACCCAAAATTAAATCTATTTACCCAAAATTAAGTCTACCGCCTAATTTCAATGACAACAGAAAGAAACAATGTTTAAAAGTATTTTGTTTATTTTCTAATTATTTTGATACCAACACACCTAAAACAGCTTCTGTTTCTAGGAAACAACCACCTATTTTAAAGGGACCTTATTTAAATTAAAATCTTCCAACATAACGCTATATAAGAATTATATTTTAAGTTACTGTTGTAGTATTGAAATAATAATATTAGTAAATCCCTCAAAATTCTTCATTAATTAATTAAAATGGAGAGTATTTCATTAGAAATACAGTCATGAAAAGGTTAACTCTTTCATGAACATATTTCTAATGAAATACACAGTATTTCATTTAATTAATGAAGAATTTGGAAGGATTATTAATTATTTCAATTTTAATATGTTATTTGTAACATAACTTAACAAAAGTTTCTTTTTATCAAATTATGTTGAAGAATTTTAATTCAAACCGGATCCCTTTAAGATAGGGGGTTTAGCTTCTTAGAAATAGAAGCTGTTTTGGGAGTGTTGATATCAGTAGGGTTAATGAAGAAAATGTTTAGAATTATGTAACCCAAAAAACAAATTAAATTAACTCCTCTTTCAGACAAGCTGTATAGCTCAGGTGTAGATGCAACATGGTTGAATGGTTAAAGAGTTTGCTTCTTAATCATTGGGTCTTAGGTTCAATCTCATTTCTTGGCGTTTTGGGCAAGTGTCATTTACTGTAGCCACAGATCAACCCAAACTTTGTGAGTTCAATTGGGTTAGATGAAAACTGTTTGGAAGCCCATAGAATGGACTGTACTTGTAATTCAAAAGGGCAGCCTTGTCACACATGATGCCATGCTACATCTCCCTGAGAATTACATTAAGGGTACATATGCCTGTGGAATGCTCAACTACTTAAATGTTAATTTCACAAGCATGTTTTTCCATTGATCACACAACTAGAACATTCATCATCGAAACCAGCCAAGGTCCATTCCATAGCTAAGGTGAGGTTAAAAGAAAGAAAATGCAAAGGCAGAGAGAAATTTAGGTCCGTCAGGTGCAGTTGCCAAGATGTTGACATTGTCAGGCTATATAGGTACTGTATTGATTATTTCTTAATTAAACAGGTTGAGCAGGAAGATGTTATCTCCAATGACTCATATTGCAGTATCCTTGTCAAGTGCTAAAACAGGGAAAGGGGATTGCATCTGCTACAATATACAGGGAAAATGGAAAGCATCTGCTACAATATACTCAAATTAATGGATTAATTTTTTGACAGCAGAAGCAACAGCAGCAAAAGCTTTACTAATGTGGGTACAGAGTAGGGTTGCCTTGAATATGAAGTTTCAGTTGGTTCCAGAAAACTGCAAGAAAAATTCTTACACACACACATAAGTGTAGGCATGGCTGTGTGCTTAAGGAGTCGCTCTGCAACAACATGATTCTGGGTTCAGTCCTGCTGCATGGAACCTTGGGCAAGTGTCTTCTACTGTGGCCTTAGATTCACCAATGCCACCAGAGTGGAATTTGGTACATATGAACTAGACAAGCCCAGGGTGCTGAAAAGTTCCTGGCTTTGGCTAAAAGAAAATACAGCAGGATCAGTTAAAGGAAAATACAGGCAGATCAGTTAATTATGATTTTATTCAACATATTCCCCTCTCAAATTCACACACTTATTGTGGTTGTCCTACCTCCCCTTTTTGTGATACCCTTAAGCCAGTATATTTTCAGCTCCCACTTCCCGGTATATGTGTGTATGTGTCATTATTTAAGTTGCCTTGGCCGTATCGGTAGAGGGTCAGACGCCATGCTTTGACACATAGAGTTACGGCCCTTGCCATTCTGAGTTCAAATCCCGCTGAGGTTAACTTTGCCTTTCATCCTTACGAGGTCGATAAAATAAAGTACCAGTAATACACTGGGATAATTGCTGGCCTTGTGCCAAAAGTAGAAACAATTATTTAAGTTGCCTGGCATGGTAGTTACAGTATTTGGCTCACAATTGTAAGTTCATGAGTTTGATTCCAAGCAGCATGTTGTACTCTTGAGCAAGTAACTTTATTTCTGTTAGTTGGCAAATAGGAGTTGTACCTGTAATTCAAATAGCCGGCTTGTCACACACTGTATCATGCTGTATCTCCCTGAAAATTATATGTTAAGGGTACACACATGTTACTATCACAAGCAAGCTGCACCATTGGCCTAACAACTGATAGACTCATTGTCAGTTCTGACAGTGGTCCAACCAATTAGCAGATGAGTGATATATATGTATGTAGGTGAGAACCTGACTCCCATTTCTAAATTGGTAGCCAAACTGTCCTTGGTTAAATATTGTGGCAACTTCTTGGAGGTCACTACCCAATGAATAATGCTAATTGCCCCAGTTTGCTAACTTCTCTCCTTGTTACCATTTCATCCCCTTCTTTCTACTCCCATCCTACGTTTCCATGTTACACTTTAGCTTACATTTTTCTACCCGTCTTTCCTAAATTTTCATGTCCCAATTTAAATTTTCATGTTCCCCTCACCTGAGACTCTACTAACTTTACCAGATATTTTGATTATATTTTACTGCTGTTAATAAAGTGAAATACTAGTTATTACCCCTGATGAGGCTAATTCAATCTGATCCTGGACTCGTTAATCTGAATCTAGAAATCCTCTTAGGTTGCCAAAACAGAGAAGGCCCTCTGTCAAGATGTTTTGCATTTTTATATCTATCTCTGCACTTAAACATGATTAGTGTTCGTTCAGGCTTCTGAATCATGAATACATCATATATGTATGTATGTGTTTACAACACAATCTCATCCCCAAAGTCTTCTGTCTCTATTTCCATCCTACCTCATGCAACCTCTACCAAGACCTTACTCATCCAGTCCTCCCATCGTCTCATTAGATTTACTCTCCACTCTACCCATAGTCTTCATCAATCTTTTCACAACACTCATCTCATACTGTTGTTCATCTACTCCTTGCCTCATACCTACACCATAACCCACTTCATCCATCAGCTCAATCACCGCTTGTTTCAATTCCATCCAAACTTCACTCTAACCTCACTCACTTTTTCCACTCCTCCTCCCTCCAGCCCCATTTCATACCCCCCTCCCTCACTGCTTGTGCTGATAAGTACCACATTCACATGGAGATTAACGAATTCCTATGATGGACCGAATTGCACACTTTCTTTCATGAATGTTTAACCAATTCTAACAACTCAGATAGCTTCTCCAATCTATTCTGCAAACCATCTCATTGGGTACCGGACCCAAGACAACTCACAATTCTTGATGCTGTTACCAATCTATGCCACCTCATGGCCAATTACTTTGACTTCCAAAAGTGCTGTTGCTATGTCAACATTTCCAGAGTGGAATTCCCTGCACTCTGCCAACTATGTGGATTATGATGACATTATGATCAAACTGGCTCATAAAAGTAGCATGGTGTCCATATGACAAACTGACCTTTATAGAGAAGAAGCTATTGGACAACTCAATAACCCTTTGTTTTACTCCCACCTACAAATGTTAGAGATCTACTTCTATACATAAGTAGGTTTTCTCCTCCTCTCTCCCTTTTACTACCACCAACCTTATTATGTGCACCACCACCCATACACACCCTCCTGATATATTTACTCTCCCAAATCCATAAACTTACCACTCTAGCTGCCCTATCATCACTCATTTCCAAATACCTTGATAGGATCCTTCTACCCTTAGTCATCACCCTGCCCTCCCACATCTATGATACCAACCACTCTCTACCTCTTTAATTCTTTCTGCTTTTCTCCTAGCTCTTCCTTTCTTCTATTTACTTTAGATATTAAATCTTTATACAGGGTTATTCCTCATCATGATGGTCTCTGTCATCTTAAGTATTATCTTGATCAGTGACCTATACACACACACACACATTATATATACATACATACACATATCATTTTTTTCATTTTCTACATTATCATTTCATTTTACGTCCGCTTTTTCCCTGCTTGCAAGGGTGGGACGGGAACTGATTCTGGCCTGATTTCTACAGCTGGATGCCCTTCCTAACACCAACCTCATTTACAGTGAGTGCTGGGTGCTTTTTTGCCGTGGCACCTCCACAACCACTTTGCAGTGGAATGATATGGACCCCAGTCCCTATCATCTCATTTCTATAAATTTTAGTACAGCATTGACGAAGCTTTAGAATACGGCCAAGCTAGCATATATGCATAATCGGTCTGTAGCTTGAGCACTCAGATGAGGAAAGACCCCAGAGTAATAACATTACGTTCAGACAGCTTAGTAAATCAGATATAGCGGTCGGCAGTCCAGCCGCATCACTAGAGCAACAAAAATACAGGACCCAGGAAAAGATTTTATACTGACCCGGACATAGCGGTATATATATATATATTTCAAGGGCAACCAAGGCAAATTTTGGTGCGCTTTCATCAGATAAAATACAAAATTTGTTTTATAAATGTTGACATACCCGTAGAAAAACAACCTTGACGGTTGAAGGTTGTTTTTCTACGAGTATGTCAACATTTATAAAACAAATTTTGTATTTTATCTGATGAAAGCGCACCAAAATTTTCCTTGGTTGCCCTTGAAATATATATATATAATAAAATAATTATGGTTTTATAAATATAGTTTCCATTTATTAATATATTGAATATTTACTCCAGTAATCTGTTGAGTGCTTCATATCAGTTATAAAACTTTTAAGCTTGTTGAATCCCAACAAATTAAATATAACTTTTGCATATATATATATAGCATCAACATCACCATTTAATGGGGTGATATATACATATATATATCATCATCATCATCATCATTTTTATATCCACACTTGCACAGGTTGGATGGGTCATTTTCAGCACAGCATCTTTCTACTCATCTCGTTCCTTCATCATCTCCTCTGTGAGTTCAGCAATTTGAAATTAGCTCTCATCACTTCCATCCAGGTCTTATTTGGTCTACTTCTACTGCAGCTTCCTTCCACTAGGATTTCCTGGCACTTCTTCACCAAGCGATCATCATCCATGCACATCACATGCCCATGCCAATGCAGTTTTCTCTCTTGCACACTACTTCTGATTCCTCTTAAATCCAATTTCATCCAAGCCCTGCCATTCTCTCACATTTACATTGCACATCCAACAAAACATGGTTGCTTCATTTCTTTACAGCCTAAGCACATCCTCTGCGGTCACTACTCATGTTTCACTACCATGCAGCATCACACTTCACACACAGGCATCATACAGCCATCCTTTTGTACATAGATAGAAACCTTTTTTTTGTCAACAGTGGGAGTGGCTCTCTAAGCATCTTCCATCCTAAATTTATTCTAGCCATTGTGCTCTCGGAGCACTATCATCTGCTGTTAATTAGGTCACCTTGGTAGCAGAAGCTATCAACCACTTCTATGAATCCTTCATGTGATTGGAAAAGGTTTATATCACTGATGCTCTTCCCATCAATTACCCCTGTGCATCTAGTACATATGAAAACTTCCTTTCCTGTTAGTCTGCCTGCTATCCCACTAGATCTCTTATACACCCAAGATTTGCATTGTGTATAGAGTTTCTGTCTACTCCTTTTCTGCATATCAAGCAGGGTCGTTTCCCTGTTAGAATCAGGGTCCTAGCTCCTGTCCTGCTTACAAACACTTTTGATTGTAAATTCCGTTTCTATAGTCGGAAGTTATTCTCTAGTTCTTTTGTGGATCATCTGCATAGAGAAGTTCACATTGACAGTCAGTCTTAAACTGCTGTTATGGCCTGGAGAAGTATAAGGAACAACAGTGGGCTGAAAACCAAACACTGATGAACTCCTACCTCTACCTTGAATTCCTCACTAAACTCACTTCCTACTCTACAGGTAACAGATTGAGGTACTCCCTCAAAGGCCTTTTCTAGATAACAAAAGCTAAATATAGCAGCTTATTCTTGGCTAGAAACTTCTAGTAGTTTTCTCACTAATTAGAGGGCATCTGTTGTACTTTTCGCAGGCATAAAACTGAACTGCATCACGTCTAATTTGACTTTTTCCCTAATTAGCTATGCTGGATCTCTTTCCGTCTCTTTCAAAACCTGGTCCATTACTTTTATTCCTCTACTGTTGCTCCTTTCTAGAGCATCACCTTTACCCTTGTAGCAATTTATGATTGTACTGCTGCACTAGCCATTAGGCTGACTCCATCCTGTATTACCTTATTGACTTTACGGGTTACTTGTTCAGCTCCTACTTCTCCGGATGCTATTAGCATCTTGGTGACTATATATAGAGAGAGAGATGTAAAATCCCAACCACGGTGCCACGGTCGGGATTTTATTTGTCTCTGTACCCACTCTACATCTCCCAATGATTAGTGATCTCATATACACATCAATATTATATATATATATTATATTGATATATATTTACACACATGCTGATACATGCACATGCATTCAGCATCCGAAGTCTGATTGATCAAGTATATGCTGTAACAGAAAGCTTGTCATCCAATATAGAAATATCGGCTCTTTTCTCTTCAGACTATACCTAGATGATGATGAAAACACACACACACACACACGTACATACATTGAGCACACTAACATTTACTCACGCACACCTTACATTTACATGCATGAGTACAACCAAACACACACACTTATACAATATTGTGCATGCCAACATTTTCACATACTCATATGAAATCACACACATACATGCTCATATGCATTGAACAAAAATATATTTTCAAAAAGGGAAATGATTATGGAAATTATGATGACGATGTTGATAGTATTAATGATGATGATGTTGGTGTTTGTGGTGGTAGTGATGATGGTGGTGATGGAATTAATGACTGGTGATAATAACAATGATAATTATGACAGTGATGATTATAGTGATGATAATGATAGCAATAATGACATCATCATTTAATGATAATGATGACAGTGATGATAATAGTATGATCTTGATGACAGCCATGATGATGATGCTATTGGGGATGGTATTGATAATATCCATGATGAGGATGATGATGATGATGATACAAGTATTGGTGATGACGATGATAATGATGTTGATGAAAATAGAAACAAAAGAAAGATGTTCCATTTAGAAATGGCGCTGTTATTACAGGGCTAAAATGGGAAACAACTACAAAGTGCACGTAATCGTTTTTTGTTTTTTTTTATGTTGTTATTATTGTCATTTTTGTAGTTGTTGTTTTTCTCTCTTTCAAAATGGATGATAAAGCTGAAGTATATAGGGGTGAGATGGTGTCGGAGTTGGAATGGATGGGATGGACTTAGAAGACAACAATGAAATAGATTTCACACAAGGTCTCCAAGCAACAAGGCTAGCTGCCATCTCGTACTTTCTTCATCATCTTCTGCAATAGTGGTACCAACACTGCTAAAGCTGCCATAGAGTTCTCTCACTCTCTCTCTCTCATACAACAGGTCTTCTATTATTCTTTTACTGGTTTCAAACATTAGACTGAAACTGTACCAGATTAGATTAGTGTGAAGCCTGTACCATATACTTTAAAGATGCCCTTAATTTTATTTTGAAATGAGATAAATGTTAAAGGCAGTATAGTACTATAGTATAAAGTAAATAGAATTGGGTCCCTGAAAATGCAGGGTGTCCATAACAAATGCTCTTTTTACAACTAGGTTAATCCAGCACTGGACTATGACCATGCAGGAGCACTGCTTTCATTTAGTCAATTTTACTGGCGCCAGCACGTTTATTTTTATGTCTGGTTCTTATTTTTTTTCATTGAAATATGGTTACAGAACATCAGACACAGACGTAAACATAGACACACACAAACATACTCATATCATCGTCATCATCATCCCTTTTACATCCATTCTCCATACTTGCATGGGTTGGATAGGTCCTTTTCAACACCCCATCTTTCCACTCCTCTCGTTCCCTCATCATCTCCTCTGTGCATTTCAACAATTTCAGATCAGCTCTCACCACTTCCTCC
Organism: Eledone cirrhosa; assembly: GCA_964016885.1. Taxonomy (NCBI): domain Eukaryota; kingdom Metazoa; phylum Mollusca; class Cephalopoda; order Octopoda; family Eledonidae; genus Eledone; species Eledone cirrhosa. Next base: position 141,487,169 of record OZ024740.1, on the reverse strand, counting down.
CAGATCTTCCTTGGTCTTCATCTGCTGTAGTTTCCTTTTACTCTGATTACCTGGCACTTCATCACCTAGTAATCATCATCCATGTGCATCACATGTCCATACCAACGCAATCTTCTCTCTTGCAAATTACTTCTGGTCTTCTTATACCTAGTTTTTCTCTCAGTTCATCCAGGCTCTGCCTTTCTCTCACACTAACATTGCACATTCATGGAAGCATACTTGCTTCATTTCTCTCCAGCCTACACATATCCTCTGCATTCACTGCCCATGTTACTTTACCATGCAACATTACATTTCACACACAGGCATCGTACAGCCATCCTTTCATTCGTAGAGGGAATAGCTAAACTATCCTTATTCTAGCTACTATGCTTTCCTGCTAATATGTATATGTAGATATAAATGTCTATGGTAGTGTACATGCAAGCAGGGAAAAGCTGACGTAAAATGATGATGATGATGATGATGATGATATTAATTGTTAGAAAAAGTAATACGGCACTGTCTATTACTTATGTCAAAAAATATAATGAAATGTTTATAATTTAAATCTAATGCTTTCTATAATAACTATAATGAAAATATTGAGTACAGTGCTCAGGTGCACTACAACTCATCAAAAGTGTATGTATAGTACATAGGGTAATGTACAAACGTCAGGAGAATGAACAGTGCATGAGTCATGATATACACATGTGTGCATGTGTATGGAAGGGGGACATCAGGTGTAGTTTTGGCGAATTTCGGGAAGCATAAGGGTTTTAAAGGATGCAGTGTCTCGACAGCTAACAACTGACGCAGGCAGTTTGTTCCATGTTTCAGCAACTCTAAGCGTGAAAAAATGTTTCCAAAAGTCATGGGAGCTGTGCTGTTTTCTGATTTTGTAGGCATGTCCACGTGTAGACACATGGAGATCAAAAAAGGTGCTCAGGGTTGTTGTTGGCGAGATGGTGAATAACTTTGTGGGTGTTTACCAAGTCCATTGCCAGACATCGGAGCATCAATGAATCCATGCTCAGGGAAGCAAGGCGTTCAGAGTATGGTAGGTGTCTGATGGAGGGTATGCGCTTGGTTACACGTCTCTGAACAGTTTCCAGGAGGTCACTGTTCTGAGCAAGATAGGGATTCCAGACTGGTGATGCAAATTCCAAGTGTGGCCATACCATAGCTGTATACAGCTTTAAATAGATGGCTGGTGAGCTGCTAACAAAGGTCTTGCTGAATGATGCCAAGACACATTCGGCCTTCTTAACAATTTTAGAGATGTGCTTTGTCCAATGCAAATCACTGCTGACAGTAATGCCCAGGTCACGTTCACAAGAGGACTTCTTGATATCAGTGTTGTGGAGGGAGTATGTAGACGCTGGATGTTTCCTCCCAAAATGCATGGTGGTACACTTTGTCCACAGCCAGCTTCAGTTGCCAGTCTGTGATCCATTGCTGCATTGTGTCCAGGTCAGATTGTATGAAAGAGTTTCAGGATATGTCCTTTTGATTTCAAGGTACAACTTGATGTGATCTGCATATTTCAGTACTGTGGCATTCTTTAAGTTGGCATCTATGTCATTAATGTATGCAACAAACAAAAGGGGACCAAGAACAGATCCCTGTGGTACACCAGATAACATCTCATATGGTGAAGAATGCTGTCCTAGAACCGTGACTACCTCTTTTCGGCTGAGAATGAAGGATTTCAACCAGTTAAAAAGATCATCCTTCACACCCATTGCAGAGAGTTTCGCCATAAGTCTTTTGTGTGGCACAGAGTTAAAAGCCTTAGCGAAGTCAAGGTAAACAACATCCACCCATGAGCCGCTGTCAGTGATCCAGGTAATGTTTTCAAGGAACTCGATAAGCTGATCACAGCAGCTGGAGTTAGGGATAACTCTAACGCTAACCCCACTCAGTAATCTGATAGGTGCTAAAAAGGTTAAGTGTAAATGAATGCCTCATAAGAGCTATATAAGCTATGTATAGAGGTGCAACCTGCAGGATAAAGGTTGGTGAGGAGTATAGTGATGAATTTGAAGTGTATGTTGGTGACCCACCAGGGCCCAGTCGTAGCCCATTCCTTGTTTATCAATGTCCTTTAGGCCATTACAGAAGAGATTAAAACAGTCATGCTGATGCTCATTTATAGCGGAATCCATGGAAGAGACAGAAGCAAAATTCCAGGCTTGGAAGAAAAACCTAGGATTGAAATACATAAAAGTTCACTTAGTAGACTAAATTCTTAAGAAGAAAAGAGAACAGAAAAGAATTACTGCCAGAGAAGTAAAGTTGCTTGGTGTGTCAAAAGGGAGTGGGCATAAATTCCATAATGATCACACAGTGTAATTTATAGATGTGCAAGAGATGTAGTGGGATTGCAGGCAAGCTAGTGGAGAATATAGACATTATGTTTCAGATGCACATAAGAAGATTGTGGTGGTATGGATATATGATGCATATGAAGAATGACAATTGTATAAAAACGTGCACAACACTCAAAGTTGATAAAAGCTATAGAAGAGGAAGACCTAGGAAAGTTTGGAATGAGGTGGTAAAAGCTAATTTCATACAATTTCAACCTGTCAATGGTGATGACAAGGGATTGAGATCTCTGGCATTATGCAGTACTGGAGAAGACCCACTTTCCCATGTGCATGGGATGAAACAATATCTAGTGGCCTCTAGTAAGCACCACTTCTCTTCACCTCATACAGTACTGCAGAAGACTTGCCTTCCCAAGTGCACAGGATGAAGCAACATCTAGTGGTTTCTAGTATGTACTACTTCTCCCTCTTCCATACACTTTCCTCGCCTTAACACTCCACTCTACACCCTCCGCACCTACTTTCAATGTCTGTGGCACCTCTCATGATTATCAAGCTTGGAAAAATGAACATACGCTCCCATTATGTGAATGAAATGACTATGGATAATAGCTCTCAGTCCACCCTGTAAGGTGGTCATGCTGGTGACACAAAAAATAGCCTCCAGCCCTCCATGTAAGGTGTTCATGTCAGTGCCATGACAAAAGAGCACCTAGCCCTCCCTGTAAGGTGGTCATGCTGGTGACACAAAAAAAAGCTTTCAGCCCTCCATGTCAGGTGTTCATGTCAGTGCCATGACAAAAGAGCACCTAGCCCTCCCTGTAAGGTAACAATGACAAAAGAACACCTGGCCCTGTCGGCAAAATGGTCGTGCTGGTGACATGACAAATAAGCACCCAGTCCACCCTGTAAGGTTGTCATGTTGGTGTACACGACAGGAGGCACCCAGCCCACCCTGTAGAGCGGGCATGACCAAAGGCACCCAGTCTACCCTGTGGAATGGGCAAGTTGGTGCCATGACAAAACCACCCAGTCCAGGGGGTGTGTTAGCAACACAACAATAAATGCTCAGTTCACCCTGTAAAGTCATAACAAAGCACCCAGGCCAACCTGTAAAGTGGTTGTGATGGTGATACAACAAAAAATGCTCAGTCCACACTGTAAAGTGGTCGTGTGTGTGTCATGACAAAAAGTACCCTGACCAATCTGCCTCAAGTGGAAGATAGGCGTTAAACAAGGATGATGATATATATATATATATATATATATGTATATACATATGTATATATAAATATGTATATATATATATGTATATATATATATGCATATATATGTATATAATATGTGTGTGTGTGCACATCTATAAACATATATGTGACTATAGAAAGATCCACATACAAACACACACATCCTGCACACATTACTTACATCACAGCTGGTATAAATCACTAGATGGTGTATCTACATGCACGCCTACACACAAACATGTATACACATGTAAACAAGCGTCACCACAGCCACCATTTGCTTCTATTAACCTCATTACCTATTTCACTTTCCTTTCAACACATATTCAATGAATTGCTTCTTTTCTTTTTTAACTTTTCTTCTTATCATGTTTCCTTTATATTTACTCTTTTCAATTAATTGTAGTTTACTAACAAGTGTCACTATTAGTTTCCACATATTTTACTGATTATCTCTAATTATATACCACTTGTTGCCAAGGCTAACGAGAGTGAACTGGGGTGGAGAGGTCAGCCAGTTTATCGGTTCTTGGCTGAGAGAGCCAAGGAGAAGTCCTTGAATATTTTCTGATGCCTACCACCACACCCTAAAAAAAAATCAGCCCCTTGAATTTTGAGAGAAACTTCCCATCTCCACTACCAGTAGGTCCTGAAATCAGTCTTGTTCCATCTACAAAATTGCTCACAGAAACCCTGCATGCAGCTGTTTATATCAGTAGATTCTGCTCTACATGGTCACTCAAACTGTTAGAGACAGGAGCTAAATTTCTCTCAATTCTCAGCCTATCATCTAAAAAAAGGAAGGATGGATAGATTGACTAATGTAGTCCTTGGTACACTGTGACTGATAAAAAATAAAACAAGATGGTCATAGCTGGAATGCTTTTGCCTTTCGTGCTCAATCAGAGCCGATCTGGTGCTAAAAACAATAAAAGCACCCAGTACACTCTGTAAAGAGTTAGCTGGTGCCTCAATGAAATGCACTAAATACACACTGTAAAGTTGTTGCCATTTTAAAGCATGCAGAATATGGGTCAGGCATGGTTCTCTGGCCAGTCTAGTCTCAGATCATGGAAACCTATCCAACCTGTAAGCATGGAAAACAAACATAGAAGAATGATGATGATGAAATATATCACTGTCAACTCCAATGCTAAGACGTTTTCCACGACATTAAGAACAATAAATCACACTCTACCATCTTAATGATAAGAAAAGACTCATCAAACAATGCAGTCCTACATATATACAAGAAGATGAGATAATCTTGGCTGGAATGGTTTTGATCATAGGTTTGCTCAATCAGAGCTAACAACATGCATTATATGTATGTGTGTGTGGCACCTCTTAACCAAATATACACTCCAATCCACTACCCTACTCCATCCTCCCACTCCCACCAACACCACCCTTTCTCTGTAAAGTTGGTACCACAACATTCAGTCCAAATAAATGAGATCGAGATCGTGTAGGTGTCACAACAAAAAAACACACAGTCCACACTATAATGTGGCCGTGTAGGTACTGCGGTAAAAAGTTCCCAGTCCACACTGTAAATGTGGTTGGTGTTAGGAAGGGCATCCAGCCATAGAAAACCTGCCAGATAGTCCTATACGAGCGAGACACGGTCACCCAACCAACCTTGCCTCAAATTGGGAAAACTCCCGTCTAACCCATGCTAGCATGGCTTAGACATATATATATATATGTATATGTATCATCATTTTTATGTTGACTTTTCCATGCTAGTATAGATTGGATGGGACCTCTTGAGGTAATGTCTTACAGCAGGATGTCCTTTTTGACAACAACCCTCATTTCATATGATATGCAGAGATATGGTGCCCCTATCCTAAACCAGATATTCATGTTTTTCATCATCATCGTTTTTAGTCCATTTTTCCACACTTGCATGGGTTGGACGGGCTCTTGTCAGTATGACATCTCTCCACTCATTGCGTTACTTCGTCATTTCCTCTGCCAGTCATAACGATTTAAGGTCAGCTCTCACAACCTTTGCCTAGGTCATTTTTTGGTGATGATGAGGATATATATATATATAGAGAGAGAGTGTGTGTGTGTGTTCTGCTTAGAAACACACCCAACCGTTCCATTTCCAATAGTTTTGAGCTCATGACCTTTGAATCAGTACTATATATGTTTCCATATATGCCTTTATTCTGAATCATGCTTTGTTAGTTTGCTAATTAATACTAGTCCTCTAAGCTTTTACTATATATAAATAAACCCCCATAAAGAATTATTTATTTACAAAATCTATATAAATATATAAAAAGTTATTAACATCTGTGCCTCAGTACAGTAGTAAGCATCTGCTAGAAATGGTTAAATAATCCTGAAATACATGTACAGCATTCTTACATGGTTGCTCAGACCTTGAACTATTCACAATAAGTATGTTTATTATACATGAACATATTGAATATATTTTGCTATACCATATTTTCTCACATACAATACACAAAAAGAAAAATTTTGAATTGTGATTAAGGGCAAACATGTTTTCAGAAATTTTTATTGAACTTAAAAATACTCATTCCAAATGGCAAGATTGCAAATACATGTTGAAAACAATTGTTTTCAAATGGTATTTGATAGTTCAGCAGTATTTATTATTTGGATATTAGAGTAATTGAACGTTACTTGTCCTAAAGACAGGAAATTCATAAAATAAATTTATAAAGGGACTATATGGGATCTTTCATATTTTGATTACAACTAAGGCCTAAGTAATGTGAAAATATATACTTGCTCCACTTGAATAATAAGACAATAATTTTCATAGGCATGGCTGTATTTTAGGGTCAGATAATTTATTTCCATCTTTTTTTTGTAGCTTCAGAAACAGGGAGCATATAATATTCAAGTCACATTATACACAAAGAAATATGGTATGCCCCTGTTTTGAATCATTCTGTGATAGTGCTAATGCTAATTTGAACCAATATTACAATAACCTATCCATTTAGTTATTCTACTTGCTCGTTGATAGGTATGGTCTTCATCAAGCTGACTTGTCCTAAGTACACATCGTGAAGTTAAAATACTTTATGATATTCCGGCACGTCATTGAATTTTGGCAGGGCTTCTCAAACTGTGGGATGCTCCTACTCTCACCCTCCACCACCACCAAGGGGTCATGTAAAGATACTGGGACTTGCAAAGATGCTGCCCTATTGACCCCCAATGGGATTTTAACTCAGAGCACTGAGGTCCTGAACAAATAATAAAGTATTTAATTTGATATTCCAATAATTATTAATTCCTCATGGATTTTCCGTCAACTACCTTGTTACTCCCCTTTCTATTCTCACTCTCGCTCTTCTCTCATATTCTCCTCTCTCTCTCCTGCCTTTCTCCCTTTTCTCTCTCTCACACATACAGTATAAAGAATAACTCCCTCTCTAATTTTAATGATCTATTAGCATACACATACATACATGCCATATACATATGCATACATACCATACACAAGAATACACTCAATCCCATATACATACATGCTACACATATATGCTGACATACTTTCAACCTTTTGCACTTGAGTTGTTCAACAAATAACATTTGAATTTAAGTTGCTTAATTAGCACAGAAGATGTTCAAGTAATTAAAAAGCTATAATAAGCAAGTTCTTTTAAGTGATATAATTACCTAGTTTCTCTGATATTTGCATGTTTATCTCATCATCACCATCATCATTGTTTAATGTCCATTTTTCCTTGCTTGTATGGATTGGACAGGTTGTAATATTAGCAAACAAATCAAGTCAGAAGACTGTGTCTTGCTCATATGGATTTGTATTTTGGTTTAGTTTCTACGGCTAGATTCCCTTCCTAATACCAACAAAGTTAAAGTATGGACCGGGTGCTTTTTATCGTAGCACAGAAATGACCATCTAACTGGGTGGACCGAGTGCTTTTTTATTGTGTCACCAGCACACAAGATAAACTTTGTGCTTTGTTTTTCTCATTTCACTAGTACAGCCACTTTACATGTATCTGTCCTTGAAAGGTCGAGCGGAGGTGGCGAACACTTTCATAGCGTCCGTCATCTACTACCGCTTGACTGTCGTGCCTTGTCCCCGTGAACATCTCGCCAAGATGGAACGCATGCTCTTCCAGTTTCTGTGGAAGAAGCAGGCTCCACTGGTGAGGAGATCCGTCTGCTGTCAGCACCCTTCCAACGGAGGGCTGGGAATGCCGTGGCTGATGATGCGCAAACATGCGCTGAGGCTGCGGCATCTCCAGGTATTCCTCACCGACCCCCAACCGGTGTGGGCACCGTTTGTGAGACAGGCTTTCCCACAGCTCGTCTCGCTAACGGAGCTGCAGTCCTAGGTGAAGAAAAGACCGAAAACGATGGGCGCCTGGCACATTGAATGCGCTCAGGCGCTCACAGTCCTCTGGCAAGCGGGCGCAGCAATCAGTGGAGACTCCACTTCAATATTCTATAGAGGGATTGTACGTTACAAGGGCGACGACGTGCTCGGAGAGACTCTGGGCGTCGAAGACGATGAGCTCACCAGTATGTTTGGTAGGACTTTCCGCCCAGGACCTATGGACAACTTCCAGAGGTCCCTGGCCTGGCAGTGCTACCGAGGAGCTCTACCGGTTCGTGACAAGATCTACAGGCACGGACGCCCTGGCAGGGATCCTTCCAAGAGGGCGTGTCCAAGATGTGCGCAGGACATTGAAACAGTTCTGCACGCAATTGTACACTGCCCGGGCGTAAGCGACCTGTGGAACTATGCAGAACAACTGCTGTCGCGTATGGGACAAATACAGTTGACTGCCGAGTCCATAGTAAGGATCAAACCGCCAGACTCTTTCAAAAACGAAAGAGAGGCGGTTTTCCTCTGTACGGTGGCTATGGTGAAAGAAGTTATATGGTGGACGAGGTTGAGAGGACTGAGGACAGATGCCTTTCTCTCCGGACAACAATTGATTCCCTTCTTTAAGTATCACTCTAGAAGGAGAATCAGGGTGGAGAGAGAGGCACTGCACCCCAGTAAATTTACTGAAAGGTGGGTGAATGAAGCGAAAATGGCCCGAGTGATTGGGCCTTCTCTGTTTATAAGCCTGTAGGTTGAGGAAGAGAGCAAAAGGAAGAAAGGAGCACTTGCACAACATGCTCCTCGAGTTGAGGGTTGTTCTATCGACGGGGTATTAAACAACCCATTTGTGGCGCCTCCCCCCTATTGGGGATTTCGATTGTTGAAATTGTTTGTTTTTATATTTTTTACACGACTGTATGTAAAATCCCTGGCATGTCTTTGTATTGTCCCCTTTCTTGTTGCGCCCTTGTGGCTAATAAAGAAATCTATCTATCTATCGTCCGTCATCTACTACCGCCTGACCGTAGTGCCCTGCCCAAGGGAAACCCTCGCCAAGATGGAGCGCGCGCTCTTCCAATTCCTTTGGAAGAGGCGGGCTCCCTTGGTGAGGAGAGCCATCTGCTGTCAACACCCTTTGAAAGGAGGGCTGGGGATGCCGTGGCTAATGATGCGTAAACACGCATTAAGGCTACAGCACCTCTACGTATTCCTCACCGGTCAACCGGTGTGGGCCTCGTTTGTGAGACGAACCTTTCCCAGACTCATCTCACTCACCGAGCTGCAATCCTGGGTCAAGCAAAGACCGAGAAAACTGGGCGCCTGGCACACTGAGTGTGCCCAGGCGCTCACGGCCCTCTGGCAGGCGGATCCGGTTATCAGTGGAGACTCCACTGCAACATTCTATAGAGGGCTGGTACGCAGCAGGTGCGACGACGCCCTCGGAGAAGCCCTAGACATGGAGGAGGATGAACTGGCCAGCCTGTTCGGTAGGACATTCAGCCCGGGACCTATGGACAACTTCCAGAAGTCCCTGGCCTGGCAGTGCTACCGAGGGGCTCTACCCGTTCGAGAAAAGCTCTACAGACAAGGGCGCCCGGGTAGGGACCCCACCAAAAAGATCTGTCCCAGATGCGTGTGCGACGAGGAAACCGTTGCACACGCATTGGTACACTGCTCGGGCGTAGCCGATCTGAGGGGCTATGTCGAACAACTGCTGTCAAGGGTGGGACCGATCCGGTTGACCACCGAGTCTATTGTAATGATCAAGCCGCCTCCCCCCTTCAAAGATGAAGGAGAGGGGGTGTTTCTGTGCGTAATAGCCATGGTGAAAGAAGTTGTATGGTGGACGCGTCTGAAAGGACTGAGGTTAAGCACCTTTCTCTCTGGCCAACAACTGGTCCGTTTCTTCCGATATCATTTCGGAAGAAGGATCAGGATGGAGAGAGAGGTGCTCCACCCCAGTCGTTTTTATGAAAGGTGGGTGAAAGTGGCGAGAATGGCCCGTGTGAATGGGCCTTCTCTTTACATAAGCCTGTAGGTGGAAAAGAGGAAGGAACAGGGGAGCACCCCCTCTCTGTGCTCCTGAGGAGAAGGGTTGCACACTTTTTTCGGGGGTGTGAGCCCCCCTCTATTGAGGATTTTGTTATAATTTTATTTTTTGTTATATTTTATTTTTATATATTGTTATTGCCTCCTCCCTATTGAGGACGCCTTGTTTTGTAAACTCCCCCCATTGTACTTGTCCCACTTTTGATGCCCTGGTGGCAAATAAAAGAAACATATCTATATCTATATATATATATATATATATATATATATATATATTTAATACATTAACAGAGAAAGCTTAAAGCTTCAAGCTATACTCTAACTGGCTTCCATCTCACTCAACGAACATTAGGATATACCTTAGTATAATCCCAATTTTACGTTTGGGATGCTAACTATATGTATTTTGCGGATAGCCAGTTGTATTATTTTATATGAGACATAATTAAAATACATCTCCCTTTCCAAACAATTGTTTCATTATAAGTTTTTTACAAGTTGGGAAAAATGTGTCCAGGTTATGTAGAAGCCTGCACGTATTCCGTAGGAATATATGCAGGTGGGTACTTATAAATCATCAGTGGATGCCCGTCAAACATTGATATAAAAAAAACTTTCTTACCGATATTATATATAGATAGATATCTTTATTTATATATATATATATATAGATAGATAGATAGATGTCTTTATAATAATAATAATAATGTGTAAAGTGCTCAGGTGCAATACAACTCGTCAAAGGTGCGTGTATAGTACATAGAATAATATACAAATATCAGGGAAGTGAATAGTGTATGAGTCATGATATACATGTGTGTATGTGTATGGAGGAGGAACATTAGGTGTAGTGTTGGTGAATCTCGGGAAGCATGGAGGTTTTAAAGGATGCAATGTCTCGACAGCTAACAACTGATGCAGGTAGTTTGTTCCATGCTTCAGCAACTCTGAGCGTGAAAAAATGTTTCCGAAAGTCATGGGAACTGTGCTGTTTTCTGACTTTGTGGGCATGCCCATGTGTGTTAGACACATGGAAATTAAAAAGGTACTCAGGGTTGTTGTTGGCAAAATGGTTAACAATTTTGTGGGTGTTTACCAAGTCAGTTGCCAGGCGTTGGAGCTTCAATGTATCCATGCCCAGGGAAGCAAGGCGTTCAGAGTATGGTAGATGCCTGATGGAGAGTATTCGCTTGGTTTCACGTCTCTGAACAGTTTCTAGGCAGTCAATGTTCTGAGCAAGATAGGGGTTCCAGACTGGTGATGCAAATTCCAAGTGTGGCCACACCATAGCCATGTACAGCCTTAAATAGATAGCTGGAGAGTGGCTGACAAAGGTGTTGTTGAGTGATGCTAAGACACCCTCGGCCCTCTTGACAATTTTAGTGACGTGCTTCGTCCAACGCAAATCGCTGCTGACGGTAATGCCCAGGTCACGTTCACAAGAAGACTTCTTGATATTAGTGCTGTGGAGGGAGTATGTGGACGCTGGGTTTTTACTCTCAAAATGCATGGTGGTGCACTTGTCCACAGCTAGCTTGAGTTGCCAGTCTGAGATCCATTATTGCATTGTGTCCAGGTCAGATTGCAAGCAAGATCTATAGTGTTAAGGATCTGTCCTTTTTATCTCAAGGTACAGCTTGATGTCATCTTGCGTACTTTAGTACTGTGGCATTCTTTATATATATAGTAATAATAATAAATTTGAAGACTAAAATCCAAAGAGGGTTTGATAAGGATAAATATATTTCAGATATATAAGAACCATAGAGAAAATATTTATTAAAATAACAGATTAAAGTTTAAGCAAAGAATCGCTGCTTTCACCCTTAACGAGATCTTCTGAAACTAAAAGAGTCAATAATATATATATATAGAGATAGATAGATATCTATCTATATATATATATATATGGAAGATGGACGTTAAACAAAGATGATGATGATATATATGTATGTGTGTGTGTGTGTGTGTAAAAGGTAAACTGAAATAACAAAACAAATGGCACAGTACATGGAAGAAATGTATTAGTTTAACACTTGATAAAAGTCATGATCAAGATATATATCCTCATGATCATCGACTTTATTATGTCTTTTTCCACGTTTGCATGGGTTGAATAGGTTCTTTTCAGCACAGCATTGCCTTCCTTCGTCATTTCCTCAGTGAGTCTCAGCAATTTGAGATCAGCTCTCACCACCTCCACCCAGGTCTTACGTGTTCTACCTCTACTGCAGCTTTCTTCCACTGGGATTTCTTGGCACTTCTTCACCCAGCAATTATCATTCATGCACATCATATGCCCATAGCAACACTGTCTTCTCTCTTGCACACCACTTCTGATTCTTCTTAAACCCAGTTTCTCCCTCAGTTCATCTAAGCTCTGCCTTATTCTTACATTTATATTGTACATCCAACAAAGCATAGTTGCTTCATTTGTATGTCCTCTGTAGTCACTGATTCTCTACCATACAATATCGCACTTCTCACACAGACATCATAGAGCTATCCTTTTGTACATAGGGAGAAACCTTTTGTTGTCAACAAATGGAGTAACTCTCTAAACTCCTATCTTTATTCTAGCTATTATACTCTCAGGGCACTCTCTTCCACCGCTACTAATTAGGTCACCTAGGTAGCAGAAGCTATCAACCACTTATATGGATTCTTCATGTGATTGGAAAAGGTTTATATCACTGATACTCTTCCAATCGATTACCCCTGTGCATCTAGTACATATGAAGACTTCCATTGCTATTAATCTGCCTGCGATCCCACTACACCCCTTGTGTACCCATAATTTTACTGTACAATGTATAGTATTTCTGCATATTGGGCAGAGCAGCTTAACTTTCCTGATAGTATCAGGGCCCTATCTTCTTTCATGCTTACAAACACTAGTTTTTTCTAAGTTTACTCTTTTGATTGTAAATTCTGTTTCCATAGTCGGACTGTATTCTCTAGTTCTTTTATGGATTCAGCTATAAGAACCAGATCACTCACATAGAGAAGTTCCCATGGACAACCAGTCTTAAACTCCTCTGTTATGGCCTGGAGAATTATAATGAACAATAGTGGGCTGAGAACCGAACCATGATGAACTCCTACCTGTATCTTGTATTCCTCACTAAACTCACTTCCTACTCTCACTTTACTGATAGCTCCTCTGTACATGGCTTATACACTGCTCTCACAAGCCATTCTTCTACACCTGATTTTCTTAAGGTCTACTAGATAACAGATTGAGGTACTCTATCAAAAGCCTTTTCTAGATCAACAAAAGCTAGATATAACAATTTATTCTTGGCTAAAAACTTCTTTTTTCGCAGGCATAATTTAACTCTTTTCTCTAATTAGCTGTGCTAGAATTCTTTCCGTCACTTTCATAACTTGGTCCATTAGTTTTAAGTCCTCTGTAGTTGCTCCTTTCTAGAACATCAACTTTTCCCTTGTAGCAATTTACGCTGCACCAGTCATTGCTAATGACTCCATCCTGTGTTTCCTGATTAACTATGCAGGTTACTAGTTCAGCTTTTACAGTTTCAGATACTTTTAGCATCATCATCATCATCATCATCATCAGGTTTAGCGTCTGTGTTCCACGCTTGCATGGGTTTGGACGGGGGTTTTCCCACTTGAGGCAAGAGTGGTTGTCTTGCTCGCATAGGACTGTCTGGCGGGTTTTCTACAGTTGGATGCCCTTCCTAACACCAACCACATTTACAGTGTGGGGCTGGGAGGTTTTTACCGTGTTGCCTACACGGCCACATTACAGCGTGGACTGTCTGGCGAGTTTTCTACAGCTGGATGCCCTTCCTAACACCAACCACATTTACAGTGTGGGGCTGGGAGGTTTTTACCGTGTTGCCTACACGGCCACATTACAGCGTGGACTGTGTGTTTTTTTGTCGTGACACCTACACGATCTCATTTGTTTCGGCCTGGATGTTGTGGGACCAACATAACTTTACATTGAAAGGGGCGGTGTGGGTGGGGTGGAGGTGGTGGGACTTTGTATTTAGGTAAGGCGGGTCTTCTCTATTACTGAGTACCGCCAAAGGTCTCGGTCCAGTGACATTGTCTTGGAGAGGTGTAAGCGTGTGAGGTCGGAATTTATCAGCTCGTCCCATGTTTTTCTGGGTCTGCCTACTCCGTGGCTACCGTCTATCTTTATTGCCCTGCACTTTGTTATACAGCTGTCGTCTTTCATGCGCATCACGTGACCGTACCAACGTAGCCTTCTCTCGAGTAAACAACATCTGATCCCTCTTATTTCTAATTTTTTCCTTAGTTCGTTTATGCTTTGCCGTTCACGTATATTACTATTGCACATCCAGCGGAGCATGCAAGCTTCGTTCCTCTCTAGTCTGCGTATATCCTCTGCACACAATGCCCAGGTCTCACTGCCATGCAGCATTGCTGTTCGTATGCAGGCATCGTATAACCTGCCTTTCATTTTTAGGGAGAACCCTCTAGTGGCTAATAGTGGTATAAGCTCTCTGAACTTTTTCCATCCAGTTCTGACTCTAGCTACTGTACTTTCAGAGCACCCTCCCCCACTGCTGATTTTGTCACCCAGATAACGGAAGCTGTCCACTATTTCTATAGAACCCTCTGCGCAGTTGAAGGAGCTAGTATTTTGTGGGCACTTGCTGCTACTTATTGCACCAGAGCACCGGCCACATGTAAAATCTATGTTCTTAGTTAGCTTACCTGTGATCCCACTACATCTTTTATGCACCCATACTTTGCATTTGGGACATAAAATGGAGTTTCTACCTACGCCTTTCCTACACACTGAGCATGGCCATTTCCCAGATGGGACCGCCGCCTTATTTTCTTTCCTACAAACTAGAACTTTAGTCTTAGCCAGGTTAATTTTAAGGCCTTTTGATTCTAGGCCGTGCTACCATGTTTGGAATTTCTTCTCTAGTTCGGTCATTGATTCAGCTATGAGCGTTAGATCATCTGCGTATAGGAGTTCCCATGGGCAGCCGGTCTTGAACTCCTCTGTTATAGCCTGAAGGGCAATAATAAATAGTAGGGGGCTAAGAACAGAACCCTGATGGACACCAACTTTTACGCTAAAATCTTCACTATATTCGTTGTTAATTCTAACCTTACTGACTGTTTCTTTATACATGGCTTGTATAGCTCTCACAAGCCATTCGTCAACACCTAGTTTTCTAAGAGACCACCAGATAATGGAACGGGGGACTCTGTCGAAGGCTTTCTCCAAGTCGACGAAAGCTAAGTATAGGGGTTTACTTTTAGCTAGGTACTTCTCCTGTAGTTGTCGTACAATGAAAAGAGCGTCTGTGGTACTTTTGCCTGACACAAACCCGAACTGCATTTCATCTAGATCAATTCTCTCTCTGATTAGTTGCGCTATTACTTTTTCCGTGACCTTCATGACCTGGTCGATTAATTTAATGCCTCTATAGTTACTCCTATCTAGGGCATCTCCTTTTCCCTTATAGCAGTTAACGATGATCTCAGCGACTATCTCTGGCAATCTTGCAGCTTTACCATTCTTCATCTCCTTGATTGCTACTATTTTTTAGAGTATGAATGTATTGTCCACTAATGTTTTCCAACCTGTGGTTTTTGTGTGTCTGTTTTTCTGTGGGGATAGTGTAATCCAATTGTTCCTTGTTCTAAATGCATAGTGAGCTGTATAGTCAATGTTGTCAATGTAACAGTTGAAATCATGAAGTTTACAACTTACATTTTCACAATCAAATTTATAAATCACATTAGTTATTAATAGCTTGTTTGCAGGTTTTATGTAGTAGTAGTTTGATATTCATAACAACTTTTTATTTTTTATTTTAGTGTTTTGGTAGTATATTTATTATCATTTCTGGTTTGCTGTTTACAATGCAAATTATATAAGTAAATATATGGTCTCCCTTAAGGTTCCTGTTTGCAGTGTACTATATGGTAACAACAGAAAACATTGTGGTAAAAGGGTAAACATAAAATATACATCTGGTATGTGGACAGTATACTCATCTGGATAAAGGTGTGTAGCCTAGTGGTTGAGGTGTTAGTCTCATGATCATAAGATCAGCACCTTGTGTTCTTGAGCAATTTCATTTCATGTTCCTTTTCATGATAGGACTGGAGCCCCTATCATTAAAAAACCCAAGAAACTTCTTGTGAGAGGCATCCTCATAGGAAGTCACTTAAACCAGCATAAGTGGGAGCTGTAAATTTCATTTCTTATTTCAATATACTCATTGTAGTAATTTCTAACATAGGCACAAGACTGGAAATTTGGGTGAAGGGAATAGTGAGTTTTATATATCACATATATGACTGGTATTATATTTTATCAACCCAGGAAGGATAAAAGGCAACATTGCCCTCAGCAGGGTCTGAACTGAAAATATAAGGCAATTCTACCAATTTTTGTAACAGACACACTAAATATTTAGAAATTAAAGTGATGCCTAGAAAATAACTTTGTAATAAAATTCTAACATCTAGAACAGTGCAAATAAGCTCCTAACAATACAATGACTCCATTTCAAAACCTAAACATTCAAATAGAAAATAATAGATACATAATATCCATTTACACCAAGCACATAACTAAATGCATAGACTTACACAGAGGTAATTAAACACAGATACAGCATGTCAGTCATAAAATCCTCTTCTTAGAAGAGCATTTAGATTCCCTCCTTAAATAAAATACTGGATAAAGATAAAGAAAACATGGAAAAATAAACATAAAAACTGATGATAATAGTGGTGGTAGTGATGGTGATGATTATGGCGACAATAAAAGCAAACACCAGTCAACAAAAGGTTTTCTGACAAAACTACTAGATTGAGCAATAAAATGACACAAGAGAAAATACACCACAACAAATACATCAGATATCACACCTATTTAAAATACACGAACTACATGTAAATGAAATACATACTAACTATAGATTAGATGAATACATCGAAAACCTCATGAAACATAACACAAAATGTATTATACTGAATCATAAACTAGCACTAATGATGTATTGCAGAAGCAGTTAAAATAAAAACCTTATCAATAAAAAACACAAGTGTGTAAACCTGGGAAGAAGATACTAACAGCTAATGTGATTTATAGATCTGATTGCAAATTTAATGGTTGTAAACTTCATGATTCTGTAATATTTGAGCATACAAGCATGACACTTTCCTCACTGGATCACCATACACTTACAAGGAGCAATTGCAATGTACTACACTACACAGCATAAAACAAAATTAGATAGGAAAATATTAGTGGAAAACAAATTTATAATGTACAGGATTCCCCACAAAAGTAGATGATTAATGATAAAAGCAATACTCATAATACAGTGCAACGTTAAAACAGGCAACATCCAATATAGAACTCCAAATCTCTATGTGGTTGCATGACCTACTAGAAATAGCAGCCAAATCACCCTCAAATAACACCCCACAATATTTAAAACAGGAAAGGACATATATGATAATGTAATCCTAAGTAGGCAATGTCTGAAATAAAAGATGGTATGATCATAACTAGAATGCCTTTATCATAAGTCTACTTGATCAAAGCTCACTTAGGGTTAAGCTACAATAGCAACCAGTGTATATTACTGGAGACAACATCCCCTGGAAATCCTATACAATATTTTCAATACTAAGTAAAAGGTGTGTAGCTTAGTGGTTAGAGTGCTGAGTTTGATTCCCAGACCAAGCAGTGCATTGTGACATTGAACAAGACATTTTATTTAATTTTGCTCCAGTCCACTCAGCTGGAAAAAATGAGTTGCGACAACACTTGTGCCAATCTGCATCATTCATTACCTTCACCTTAAACAACTTTGGTGGTCTAGAGAAGGGGAACTGGCATGCATGGGTGACTGCTGGTTGTCTACAAAAGATCCTGCCCAGGCTTGTAGCTTAGAGATACAAACCCATTGCCAGTTTACTGAGTGTGTTTTATCATGACACCAACACTTTACAGAATATATTTCATCATATCACTAGCTCTACCACTTTACAGAGTGTACTAAGTACATTTAATTATAGCACTAGAAAGGGCAGTGGATTGGTAGAATTGTTAGTGCATTGGGTGAAATGTATTCCAGTTTTTGTTATGGCCCTCTACATTCTTGTTTCAAATTGCACCAAGGTCAACTTTGCCTTTCATTCTTCCAGGATCAATAAAATAAAGTACCAGTTAAGTACTGGGGTCAATGTAATTGAATTTCACCTCGCACTAAAACTACTGGTTCTGTGCCTAAATTTGAAACAATTATGGCACCAGCTTAATCTTTACTGAATCAAGTGGGTGCATTTTATAACAGCAGCACTACCACTTACTGTGTACTTGGTGCATTTTATCATGACACCAGCACTACTACTTGCAGTGTATGTGGTGCATTTTATTATGTGCTAGATGCATTATGTTTATTTATTTCATATTGAATTTGGTGAACGATGGCATTGTTGGCTACAAGTTTGAGATGGGCCAATCACTAGTTCATTGTGTTTCTAAGAGCAACAGGGAGCAGCAAACTGTACTGCAGGCATAACCAGGCCCATGGTTTCATTTTATCTATTTTCCATGCTGATAGAGGTTAGACATCCATAGGATGAATGGCTAAGTTAACCTCGAGAGAATTTGAATTCAGAATATAAAGAGCCAGAACAAATACTGCAATGGCATTTTATCCAATGCTCTATTAATTCTACCAAACCGCCAGCCACCCTTACATCTGTAAATATTGGTATCATTTTTAGGCCTTTTGACATCAAATTGCCTGAAACTGTTCCTGTCTATTTTAAAGTGTTTACATTTATCTAAAAACATTGCATCATAGTTTTATGTTATATTTCAAACACCAGTTTAATAATGAGAAAATTACCATATATACTAGAAAATAAGCCAACCTCCCCACCTATTTTATGTCTGATAAATGGGCAAAAATCCAAACTCTGTTTATAAGCTGAGGTACCTAATCAACACATTATGCTGTGGTTTTGAAATTCTCATGAGGATAAAATATTTAGAAAGTTTTAATAATTTGAGATTTAAAATGTTTCAAGTGTTGTTTAGAGTATAGTTTTTGTTTCATAAATCCACTATGAAATCAAGATATATTTTTTAGTTTAAGGTAAAGATTTTCATTAACTGTTATGGAAATCATTAAAAACGCTAGCGGGAGATGGAAATGAATGGGGAATTGTTGAAAGAAATCAACTAAGAGAACACTGTATAAGGATTCAGTGGAAGAGACAGCAAACGAAGGAGAGGAGAGGCAGAGCAAGAAAAAGAGAGAGTGAGAGAAGGGAGAGAGGGAGCAAGCAAAATAAAACAAAACAAGATAGAAAGAAAAAGTATAATTAAATCACAGAGAAAAACAGTCGGCGCACATGTGTGTGTGTGTATGTATATGCTTGTGCATGCATATATGTGTAGGGGATATTTATGTATTAAAAAGTTCAAATAAAAATTTTTTCTCAGGGCAATCATCATCATTTTACGTTCACTTTTCCCTGCTTGCAAGGGTGGGACGGGAACTGATTCTGGCTTGATTTCTACAGCTGGATGCCCTTCCTAACACCAACCTCATTTACAGTGAGTGCTGGGTGCTTTTTTGCCGTGGCACCTCCACGACCACTTTTGCAGTGGAATGATATGGACCCCAGTCCCTATCATCTCATTTCTACAGCTGAGTAAACTGGAGCAATGTAAAATAAAGTGTCTTGCTCAAGGAAACAACACATCACCCGGTCTGAGAATTGAACTCACAACCTTTCGATTGCTCTAACCACTAAGCCATGTGCCTCCATCAATGCATAAATAAAACTTATGACAATATAGTAAATGTAGAAAAACAGTGTTTCATTGTGAAATAATCATTCCAGATATTTTAGCACTTTATTTACATAGAATTTGAAGTTGGAGAAAATTGGAAAAATATTGACCCTGAATAAAACTCGACCCTCCATTTTACCATCGATTTTTTGGTCACATATTCTTTGGCTTATATTGGAGTATATACAATAGTTATATTACTAAATCCCTCAAAATTCTTGATCATTTCAGAATAATTTAAAAGTAATAGCCGGTATCTATCATTAAAAATCTGGTAACGAAAGGGTGAAGGATATATTTTCCATCTTCCAAAGGTTATATATCAAATACTCATCTAATTTTAAACTACATGCACATCATTATTATACAATCCACAATTGTTATTTTTTTTTTTTTGCAAGCCTCATTCGAGGATACCTGCAGTTACCTCCCTTTTTTTTAGTTGGAGCCTGCAACAGTTTGTTTCATTTAATGTATTATAGTTGGCAATACACCAATATACATTCATTTTTATTTAATTTATATATATATATGTGTGTGTGTGTTTATATATATATATATATATATATTTATATATGGGATATTTAATTAATGCATCATTGATACACTTATAAAATATTCTGAATTGTGTCGTGATTAAGCATTCATAGTTACATCCCTTGGTTTTTATATATTTTCCATTCTCCATCTTGGTGGTTTTTTTTTGTTTTTGTTTTTCAGTATTTTAACCTCGATCAAATAAATACCAGTAATATATTACGGTGACTGGTGAAGTGAGAGAAAGAGTTTAATATAAAGCATGAAAGATATCAACAAAGAAAAAAGTGGCTGTAAATGAAAGATGAGTTAACCCAAGGAAACACTATATCACAGCCTATAAAAAGGAGCCTGTAAATTCAGCAGAGAATGTCTGTCTGTCTCTCTGTGTATGACATTCATATGTCTTTAGAGACAATGGAGTTAGTCCTATTGGGGGATTACATCTCACTCATACATTCCATTTTTGGTATGGTTTCTAGGGTTAGATGCTCTCCCTTCCACCAACCCCTTTACATCATACTATCATCATCATCATCACCGTTTTACATCGATTCTTCTACGCTAGCATGGGTTAGATGGGTTGTCCTGTTGTGGGCAATGTTAGGTCGGCTGACATGTGTATGTATGTAGCTAGTTGATATTCGAGTTTCACCAGCTAATCATCTTGCTGGTGACATTGCTCAAACTTGAATATTGGTGAACCAAGATTTATATAATATATATGACTCTAATACATTCTTTGTCACACCATTAGATATTTGTTTTAATTTGTATGCCTATTACACTACCATCCAACAATCATATATATATATGATTGGAGGCACGTAGCTTAGTGGTTAGAGCATTGGCCTTGCAATCGAAAGGTTGTGAGTTCAATTCTCAGACCGGGTGATGTGTTGTTTCCTTGAGCAAGACACTTTATTTCACATTGCTCCAGTTTACTCAGCTGTAGAAATGAGATGATAGGGACCGGGGTCTATATCATTCCACTACAAAGTGGTTGTGCAGGTGCCACGTCAAAAAAGCACCCAGCACTCACTGTAAATGAGGTTGGTGTTAGGAAGGGCATCCAGCTGTAGAAATCAAGCCAGAATCAGTTCCCGTCCCACCCTTGCAAGCAGGGAAAAAGCGGACGTAAAATGAAATGATGATGATAATGATGATATAACAAGAAAAACGGTTTTATTCGTACATCATCATCATCATCATCATCACCGTTTTACGTCCGTTCTTCCACGCTAGCATGGGTTAGACGGGTTGTCCTGTTGTGGGCAGTGTCTGGTCGGCTGACCATGCCTTGCTCATACAGGAACTGATTTGGCTTGATTTCTACAGCTGGATGCCCTTCCTAACACCAACCTCATTTACAGTGAGTGCTGGGTGCTTTTTCGTGGCGCCTACACGTCCACTTTACAGTGTGGGCTGGGTGCTTTTTTGCCGTGGCACCTCCACGACCACCTTGCAGTGTGGGGGCATATTGTCTATATGCTTCAGCTTGTACCCATGGGAGGTCGGGTACTCTGTATTACTGCGTGACGCCAGAGGTCCCCTATTTTATTCATTATATGTATTTCATACACATAAGTCAGTTGTATAATAACTGCCCTACATGTTCTCTTCAAACAAATATCCAAATGAGATGTAAAGTTCCATTGATATGTTACCGGTCAAACGTGTTATTCACTTTGCCGACCAATATGCATATGTCTGAATTTATTTAGTAGCAGTTTTATATGTGCGGGAGATAGTTGTTCCCATTGGCATTGTCAATTGTAAACTGGCTAGGGTATCAAGTTACCAGATTTGTCACTTGATTCGTAGTAAGGCATGTAGGAACTGTTTTTTTTTATATATATATTCCTATATATCTTTATTTCTGGATTAGATATTAATTTCAATTTTAGATATCATAATAGAAAGCATAGAAATGCTGATAGATTAAACAGCAACTCGAATAACAGGGATAACACCATTAACACAAATAAGACAAACAACGGACACTCAGACACAGGGAGGGAACAATGAATGGTAACGTAAATAATTGCAATTGTAGAGATCATAACAGTTGTCCAATGAAAAATAATTGTTTCGAAAAAAATATTGTTTACGAATGTAAAGTAACAATGACTTATAGATATATTGGCGTAACTTCTACTAGATTTAAGGAAAGGTGGTACAACCATCGCCACTCATTTAAAAGAGCTGATAAAAGATCTAGCACAGCCCTGTCGGAACTGATTTGGTCGCTAAAAACTAAACAAGTCGAATACTCCCTTTCTTGGTCAAAACTTTCACATGCTTTTCTCTATATCAATGGATCTATACCTCGGGGGTGTGACCTCTGTACTACAGAGACTTTACACATCATAAATAGTAGGCACAAAATTATTAATAAACGCTCTGAAACCTTTAATACTTGTTTACACAAAATAAATAAGACATTCAGTAGAGTATATAGTTAAAACTTGATCTTCTCAGTGCATCGTAAAAATCTGAAAGATTGACTACCTATACATGAAGAGGAAGAATGACTTCACTGGTTGTTGATGTTCTTTAATAATTCAATTCTTTACAATAAGCCGTTGTTGATATTAGTCCTGCTAAGTCCTTGTTACCTCTCTGGGGAACTTTCTTGATGAATATTAAACTCAGAGTTCATTGAGCTTTTCTTGTTGATTAACTTAATTAAAATATATTTTATATGTATGGATTTAATATTATTGGTTTTATTTGATAGTCTTCCTTAGGCAGTAGATTAGTTAATGTACAGAGTGATATATATATAGTAATACCTTAACCACTTACCTGGTCTTGATGCTTGTTACTAAGATCAGTGATTGGTGACTGAGCCCAATCATTAGATCGATCATAGGCACCATATATTGGAATTTATCATGAAACGGCCATGTAAGTGAACTTCAGACAATCTTGGCTTGATTCTTTCTATGTGTGAGTACATTTATTATTTATCATTATATGTATGTACATGATACTAGTTGTTAACTAGATATCTGAAAATATGAAGACTTTTTCGTATATCATTTAAATTTGTATAAATTATGCTCTGAGCTTAATGTTCATTGAGCTTCCTTTGTTGAGTAACTTAATCAATATACATTATATATGTATAGATTTAAGCTAATGTATATATGGATATATATATTCATCATCAACATCACCGTTTTACGCCCATTTTCCATACTAGCATGGGTTATTCGAGGTGTCTTGTGGGCAATGCTGTGTTGGCTTGGTTCCTACAGCTGGATGCCATTCCTAACACCAACCTCATTTAAGCCTGTTAAATCCTATCTAAGCTTGTTAAATTGTCTACCCTTAAAGAAAAATCAGATTTTAATCAACAAGCACTGATACGTTGTAACTGTTAAAAACCAGACCACCCTATCGGGTAAATGCATGAGCAACAACATAGTGTACCAGTGTGAAGTTACAACGAACCATGACATTTTCAAATATGTGGGGTCCACATCCAACTTTTTTAAGAAAAGGTGATGTACATACCTATTCATTTAAAAATCTGGAACTCTGAACTTTTACCTCTCTAGCTAGGAAAAAATGGAAACTAAAAAAGGATAAAATGAAGTATTATTTATTGTGGTCCATTCTATGATTTGTCCACTCTTACCGACCTGAAAAAGGGACTGTAATCTTTGTGCGATGGAAGTACTAGAAATCTTAACTGGAAAGAAATTACTGAATTCAAAACATGATAGGATATTCAACTGTAAATACAACTAGTTAAAAACATTTTCTAATTATAACCCTAGCTAACCCAGGATTAGAACCTATAAATCTACACCCATCCCAACCTTTATCAATTAGCAAATTTGATTACATAGACTGGTGACGCCAAATATTTGTTCTCAACATCACCCTTATCTACAACTGTCCAACTGGCAATGGCAACTCTAACACAATTTATTGCCTGTAAATTCTCCTACCCTTGACACACACTTATCTATAATGGTCCAGTTGATATGACTAACACCTAATACATTTATTACCTATCTATTTCTTTTAACCACTCCCATAGCTGACACTATCTCATTTAGTCTACAGATAATTACACCTCAACCAATGGCAAGTACCATTTAAGTAGAACCAGAGACTGTTGAATACCCTTGGTAAACTTAACACCCCTCCCTCATTACTCTCATTTCTATCAAAATATCTCAGAATTATCCATTTTCTGAGGAATTATTGATGTAAAAGGTCTATGATAATCAGAAATTTCAGTATCTCCTAACAACCCCACAGACAATGACACAACTCAACAATGAAACACATGTAAACATTTTTAATTAAATAAGTTGTTTCTAATCAAGCCTTGTATGTTTTTTCTAACACATTATATATATATATATGTGTGTGTGTGTGTGTGTGTGTGTGTGATCAAAAAGCTTAATTATTTGACCATTGCATGGAATGAACAAATAATTAGTAGTTAGCCAATTCTTTGTGTGGAAATATTTAAGATTGTTTGTTGGTTATTGATATTAAATTATTACTACCAGAATGGTTGTTTGGCATTTTACCAAACCCGAAATTGCTCCTTGGTTCTTCTATATAAAACTGTTTGTTTTAAAGTGTTATATTTATCTGAAAACATCTCAAGTTATGTTCCAAACACTGATTTCTAATTTATGTTCCAAACAATGATTTCTAATTTAGGCACAAATCCAGTAATTTTGGGGAGGGGAAAGTCAATCACAATTACCCCAGTACATGACTGGTACTCTATTTTATCAACCCTAAAAGGATGAAAAACATAGCTGACTTCTGCAGGATTTGAACCCAGAAAGTGAAAATCTGAAACAAATATGCTAAGCATTTGTCTGACACACTAACGAAAATCTGAAACATATATACTGCGTAGGTCAATCCAATGGATAAACACCATATTAATAAGAAAAATTAGTTATCTTACTAAATCACTCCAGATTCTTGATTAATTTCAAAATTATTTAAAAATCATTGGCAATGTTTTTCATTTTAAATGTGGTAACAAAAAGAATAAGAGAGTTCTTATTATTACACACATTCCTGATTGTCTTTAAATTCCTATCCATGTTTTTACAGTAATTACTTTTTCACTAGTTTCAGTAATTAGACAGTGGCCATGCTAGGACACTGCCTTGAAAGGATTTGGGTTTTCAAATTGATTACTGTACTTATTTTTTTCAAGTCTGGTACTTAGTTTAATGATCTCTTTATTGAGCCACTAATTTACAAAACATAATCAAAGACACAGATGTAAACACATTCAGTTTCCATCTCCCAAATTTCATGCACAAGGCATTTGTCAACCCAAGGCTTTAGAAGAAGTCAGTTGCTCAAGGTGCACTGTGTGTGTGAACCTGAAACCATGTGATTGGGAAGCCAAATCTTTAACCACACTTATTCATCATCATCATCATTATTTTGATGTCTGTTTTTCCATACTTGCATGGGTTTGATGAGTTTGTTCCAGCACAGCATTCATCCATTTGTGTGTTTCCTTTGTCATTTCTTTTGTGAAGTTCAGCATACTTTCAGATCTTCTTACCAACTGGGCAAAAACCAGCTCTGGTTCTATGAAAGAAATCACCAATTTTAAATGATTTCTATTTGTATTAAAATCTTCCAATATAATTTTATATAATAACTATATGTTAAGTTACTATCTTACTAATGAAATATTTAACAATTTTAGTAAATCCCTCAAAATTCTTCAGTAATTAATTATAATGAAGTGTATTTCATCAGAATGCAGTTACGTAAGGGTCAGTAACTGTTGTCCAAGTCTTCCTTGGCCTATTATACCTACATGTGCCACATCTTTCTGTAATTACTCTCAACAAATCAAATATTTTGTTTTTCACAATGAAAAATATTGAAACCAAGAAATGGAAATCTATCAGTAAATTTGTGATGTTTTCATAAATGAAACAAATCTGAACTCGGATTAAATTCTTCTTCTTCACCCACTTATTTCTGAGAGGGTCATGGGGGCAGAGTCCTCAAACACTCCTTCCAGCAGGTCCTGTCAGAAGCAACCATCTCCAATTGATTTGGCTGGATCCCCAAGTGAGACCAACCAAGCTCATGGATGTTATCCAACCATCTTGCTCGGGGTCTACCTCTGGCTCATTTGCCTGTTGGTTTTGCCTGTAAAATCTGTCCAGTGATTCTTTCCTGGGACATTCTAACCACATGTCCATAGTATCAGAGCTGTGATCTCTCAATTCGGAGAAGTAGCGGCTCTACCTGGAATGACTTTCTGATATTTGAGCTATGCACTTTATTGAGTAATTATACTCCAAAGACCCTTTGGGGGAATCCCATTTCGGCCGATTGTATTGTTTCGGTCATTACTCAAGATTCATGATCATAAAAACTGTTCTGTTCATCATCATCGTTTTACGTTTGTTTTCCATACTGGCACTGGTTGAATGAGTTTTCACAGTCCAAGACTGGGTAGGGCTGGGAGAACCACAAATTGCCCATATTTGGGACTGATTTCTACAACTGAATGCGCTTCGTAACACCAAGCACCTTATTTTATCGTGGCACCAGCACTGCAATTTTACATAGTTATTTTCCGAATTTCAATGCATATTTCACATATATTTCATCTCATTTTATAACTATAAAAAATAATATTCCTATTAATACGTCAATACACTTTCTACTGATAAGAAAATATAACGCTTGAATCAAATTTTTCGGACAAGAGTTATCTCCCTTGTATTAATATTTCTTAAACATTAATATTTCTAAATTTTTACACTTACTCATTCTTACATACTGTCTATATATCGATCTTTCTTGTTCCTTATACTGAAACAATATCAAAATATCGTAGTCGTTCGACTTGTTAGAAATGACAACCACATATCTCTCAAATTACCCCCTAATGTCTTAAAAAGAGACAGTAAAATGGATAATGTCACTGTTGGAATCAAATGCTTTGGAGAAATCAACAAATAACAGAACAGCATTTAGATTTTTAGCTTTCAGACCTTCAGAAATTCTGTGAACCGTTAAGATTTGATCGTCTTCTTCGTAAGCCATTTTGATTTTTTCTCAATACCTTTTTGATTTCTGGACATATGCGACTAAGCAGCATAGAGTTATAAATTTTTGCCACACCAAGATCTCCTTTTGTGGGTAAGGGGAAAATACAGCCATGTTCCTATATTGTTTTGATTATATATGTCATTTCAGAACTTCAAGAGAATATCATTAAATTGTTTGGTTTTCCATAACTCAAGTGGTATTTCATCAAGGTCAGGTGCTCTGTTCGATTTCAATGTTTTTAAAACAGTTTAAATTTCAGCATTTGTAAAGTCTCCACATTTGATATTGAGTTGCTCTGATATTTGTTGAAAGGCATAGCAACTATGTCTGAAGGTTTGGAAATGATTTTTCCACATCTGTTTCACTTGTTGCTTTCAATTTTGACTTGGTTGGATTCTTTTTTCTACTGATTTCATTGATGGTTTGCCAGGCTGCTGCAGATTATTTTTAATTGAGGATTGAACTAGGTTGATTTTTTTTTTTTTATAAATTCTTTTGAACCACTAGATATGTATCAGATAGATTTTTCAAAGCTTCTTCATGACATTTTTTATTGTTTCTTGTGGTTACTGTAATTCTGCAGCTTCTTGAGTTGAGTGTTTGTCTCTTTTGTCTTATCTCATGGTTTTCCCATGGAACATGTTTTCTTATTTTAAATTTTATTGGAATATGCTCTTCTGCAGCCTTTTTTATGTGCTTTAATGAAAATCTCGAATCTTGTGTTTAATGATACATCATTAGATATTTGAAAGAGAGAGCTAAAGCTATTTCTTACTGACACAGCCCAATCATAATTTTTGCAATTGTTCTCTGTTTTTTGTATTTTTTCAAAACTTTGTCAATTCTTTCCTGTAAGCATTTTATTGCCAGAGGTGAAACCACAGCCACAGGTGTAAGCCACACAGTTTACAACACTGTTAATCCATTTACTGTTTATAAGCTGTGCTTTAGTACTATTTGGATTATTATGCTTTATAATATATATTTTATAATAATAATAAACACTAATAAACAACAATAAACACTTAAAAACAAACAGTTTTTATCATAAAAAACTGGTTTTAGGTGGTTTGGTATCAAAAGAATTATTGATGTGTCTATTGGATAAGGATTCACCTTGCCCTATTGCCAAACTTCAAATCCCACTAGATTCAAAGCTGCTATATTTTAATGGTGCATGGAAACAGAAACAGAATGACTAACAAAGTGTAGCAGTAGAGCCATTCATCCATGAACATTGAACACTCAAAGTTTTAAGGGTATTGTCATGACATTGGTGTATCTTAGGCCTTTAAACCTGGTGGACCCTATCCCTCTTCTGGTTAAAACACATCTGATTTCTTCCAGAGAAAGAAAGTAAGCAAGAGAAAAAATGCAACGCAAGGTTTATTTTAGCAGGCTTTGAACTCTGAGTGCTGGAATGGATATTGTGAAGCCTTTTATCCACTGTTTTAATGACTCTGCCGACTTACCACCCTAACTGGTAGATCATTAGTAAATAAATTCTGGTCCATGAGCCAAATCTATCTCACAGCTTCATTTCTACAGGCTTGCAAACTTTATTAAATGTCCAATGCTCTAATGACTCTGCCAATCTATTGTCTTTTAACCCTTTAGCATTTAAACCGGCCATATCCAGCCAGAAATCTCTCACCTCTTTCTGTTCAAATCAGCCGTAACCAGTCACTCATACTGATGTTAAGGTATTGTTCTCAAAATAAATATCAAAATCTCATAGATTCATTATTATATGGGATAATTATGTGAGGTAAAGCCTTTACATGAAAATATAATAGTAAATATAGAGTAATGTGAATGCTAAAGGGTTAATAATTTTATCATTGACACAAAGCCAACAATTTGGGGGAAGGGAAAAGTTGATTATATTGGCCCCAGTATTTAACTGGTATTTTATTTTACTGACCCCCAGAAAGGCAATGTTGACTTCAACAGCTATTTTAACTCAGAAGATAGAGTCAGTACTAAATACTGGCACTCTAATGATGTTGCCAATCCTAATTATTAATTTAATTATGCCATGAAGTTTTAGAGCAGTAAATTAAAGAGAACATGAAATCTTTACAGCATAATACACCTAGATAGCTACTTAGGATGCACTTAAGTGCTGCATTACTAAACCATTAAAAAAATCACACTTTTATACAAATTTGTATAATTAAATCAAATATATAATACTTTCCTGTGATCAATAAATAAATCTCTAAGCATCTTTGCTGTGTAGCAGTGTTGTGGAAATATCAAAAGTAATTGAGAGAGTTCAATGGTGTTAAAAGCTGTTATGATTTGGTATGAGTGTGGACTGTGTAGTGGAAAATGCAGGCTAAGTAATTTTCTTAATGTGATCAGCTGAAGCAGTGTCAAAAGCTACATTCATCAGTTTACCAAGCTGTAAGCTGAAAGTATATTATTTGGGAGAATGCAGCACATAACTGGAAGAAGGTGCACGCTGTAGGGCTAGCCTGAGATGCTAAATACCTAGAGGTGCTTGCTCTGCCTGTGCACCATTAGGATTGTTATCATTGTTGTTGAACTCCAAGACAAATCTGATTTATTTAGACTTGTGCTCAACAACATTCTAGCCATAATCATTATCTTGCCATCATTTTTACATCCACCTTTCAATGTTGACATGTTTTGAGGCAGTGTTTTACAGCTAGATGTCCTTCGTAATACTATTCCTTTTAGCTGCCTCTTACGGCATGCAGGGATATGTCGTACCTATTCTTAAACCTTAGGATGCATACAATATCCAATATTTTATTCAGACTTAGGGTATCTATGTGTACATTATGTCTCATACCTTTGCCTTTGCAAAGAATGAGATTTGAGGGAAATTTGCTATTTCCAGCATATTAAATAATAACCATGTAGAAGCTCCTTTTCCATGTTGATGGGGTTGGACAAAACTTTTAAGGCAGTAATTTACAGCTAATTATCTTTCTTTGTGCTAACCAGGGAAGGTGTATGGCCTAATGGTGTTGGACTCACAATCATATGGTCAGGGATTTTATTCCTGGACTGGGCGGCACTTTGTGTTGTTAAGCAAGATGCTTCATTTTACATTGCTTTTCATGATAGGACTGGGGCACCTATCATTAAGGACCCCAAAAAACCTCCTCTGGGATGCAAACTCACGAAGCCAACTAAACTTGCAACCCTGTATCTTTATACATTTTAAATGCACACAGTATCCTATATTTCATTCAAGCCAAGACTACATTATCTTTTGTGTGTGATTTGATGGAGAATTGGTTATTATTTCTAGCATGATGACTGATGACTTTGGAGAAGCTTCCTTTGTATATTGATAGACATTGAACAGGAGTTTTGAGGCAGTGTTTTACAGCTGGATGCCCCTCTTGAAGTCAGTCCTTTTAGTTGCATCTTATTATACGCAAAGACATAGTATACCTGTTGTTAAACCAAAGATACATGCAGTATTCTATATTTTATTCAGATGTACTGTATCTAGGAATACATTATCTCATGGGCCTTTGCTTTTTTAAAGAGTGTGATTTGCGGGAGATTTGATTTCTATTTTTAGCACTTGTAGAAGCTCCCTTTCCATGTTAATAAGAGTTGATAGAAGTTTTGAGGAAGTATTTTCCAGTCAGATACCTTTGTTGATATTTAAGTGTGTGACCTAGTGGTTAGGGTGTTGGACTCATGATCATAAACACCAGGGAAAATTCCTATGAGATGTAACTTTGTAAGAGGCCAGCTAAACCTGCATAGGTTGAATTATAAATATCATTTTCATTTCATATGGCATTTGAGGGAGATATAGTTACTATTTCTAGCACGTGAAACGATGACCATGTAGAAGCTACCTGTTGATGTTAGCTTGACAGCTGTGAGTGACAAACTGGATCTTTGATTTCTTCATCTCCTGCAGAGAGCTCTTAACTATTGATTGATAGCAATCATTGCAGGTTTTAGTCATCAGACAAGTTGTTGTCCACTAATGTGGTGGTGGTGGTGGTGGTGGTGGCGTTGGTGGTGGTAGCAGTAGTGGTAGTGGTGGTTGCGGCGGCAGTACATTATCTTGTGGTGTGTGGTTGTTCTACATGGTTATGATATTGGCAGAGAGTAGTGACACAAATATTAGTTTGTTGTTGTACCTGGTGACGGCGGCAGCAGCAGCAATGTCATTTATTTGCTGTCATACATGTTGCTAGTGATGTTGTTGTTGGTAGTGAAGGGTTAGTTTGTTGTTCTTCTCTCCAGTCAACTTTAAAAGTGCAAATATATACCTTTAACATTCTGGCAATGTATATCTAAGATTACATTATCTAAAGTGGCCTTTTTTTATTTTAATGCTGTACCTCATGAAGGATGCCCTCAAGATCAGTAATGGAAATTTTGTAGGGTTAAGATGTTCATGTTGGTTGTAGATGAAAACTATACAGGAGTGACGGGTAGTATCATCTGCAAAGAAGTGTGTGGTCCATTGATATAGAGAGGGAAGAGTATAGCGGACATTAGTGATTCTTAGTTGTACACTAAAGTTGATAGAGTGGGAGACGAGCTCAAGAAGTACCCCTCTGGCACAAGTTGTTGATGATGGAGTCAAATAGGAAGCCTCTCATCAAAGGTGGGGTGCTGGTGGTGCTACAGTGTATTTAGCACTAATCTACATTTGGTTGTCATAACTACAAAACATGGTTCAGTTACTGGAGAGAGAAAAAAAGCAGGCTCAGAATTATAGTTAATACTTTTGAGTGGCGAGGTGCAGAGAGTAGCACTCTATTTGTGTGTGCTGAATGCTTGCTTATTAGTGATAATGTTTATTAACATTAATATTATCATAAATATTATGTTTCATCATCATCATCATCATCACCACAACTATCACTATTCTCACCACCATCATCGCCATTGTTATTGTCATCACCATCTCTATTGTGCCATCATCATGGTCATCACCATCACCCTTATTACATTCTCATTAATCTCCTCATTAGCCATCTTCTGACCACTGAGATTTATATCTAATCCACTGGATCTGTATATACACACATACAATAGATTTTAAACATATATACACACTCATATACAATAGATTATAAAGTATTTGAAAACATGCTGTATAGATAGTAAAAAGTATTGACAGTAGATAAAGAATTAATTCAGTGATTCCCATGTTAAAAAACATATATATATATATATATATATATATATATATATATCAACTAGAAATAGATTGACATATATATATATAATAAACATATGGAACAATCACAGGGAATAATTTGTAAAGTATGTAAGCACACATAGCTAGGTAGGTAACCAATTAAAGTTTAACTAGAACTTCAAATATAGATACCTTTTAAAATGATTAATCTTCTTTGTATATATTTCTTTAAATAAAAAATATATTTCACCAATTAATCAGTAAATCAGTAAATCAGTAAATCACCAATTAATCAGTGAATCACCAGGTGGTTCAAGTCATTCACAGATTTGCATTTGCTTTGTAAACGCAGATAGTTATTTCTTCTCCTTTGGTGACCATCCAGGATTTGACTACTGTGATTTACTGATTAATTGGTGAAATATATTTTTTATTTAAAGAAATATATACAAAGAAGATTAATCATTTTAAAAGGTATCAATATTTGAAGTTCTAGTTAAACTTTAATTGGTTACCTACCTAGCTATGTGTGCTTACATACTTTACAAATTATTCCCTGTGATTGTTCCATATGTTTATTTTATATATATATATATATATATATATATATGTCAATCTATTTCTAGTTGATATGAAATGCTCGGATCTATTCATTGGAATCTTTGAGCTTATTCTGCAGTGGATATGGCGCATGTCTCTCAGACATGACAACCCTTAATTTAATTTTGGATATATATATATATATAGAGAGCTTATACCACTATTAGCCGCTAAAGGGTTCTCCCTAAAAATGAAAGGCAGGTTGTACGATGCCTGCATACGAACAGCAATGTTGCATGGCAGTGAGACCTGGGCATTGTGTGCAGAGGATATACGCAGACTAGAGAGAAATGAAGCTTGCATTCTCCGCTGGATGTGTAATAGTAATATACGTGAACGGAAAAGCATAAACGAACTAAGGAAAAAATTAGAAATAAGAGGGATCAGATGTTGTTTACTTGAGAGAAGGCTACGTTGGTGTGGTCACGTGATGCGCATGAAGGACGATAGCTGTATAACAAAGTGCAGGGCAATAAAGATAGACGGTAGCCACGAAATAGGCAGACCCAGAAAAACCTGGGACGAGCTGATAAATTCCGACCTCACACACTTACACCTCACCAAGACAATGTCACTGGACCGAGACCTTTGGCGGTACTCAGTAATAGAGAAGACCCGCCTTACCTAAATACAAAGTAAAACCTACTACAGTCAGTAGGTATCTCTAACAAAATACACCCCGTCCCACCACCCCCACCCCATCCACACCGCCCCTTTCAATGTAAAGTTATGTTGGTGCCACAACATCCAGGCCGAAACAAATGAGATCGTGTAGGTGTCACGTAAAAAAAACACACAGTTCACGCTGTAATGTGGCCGTGTAGGCAACACGGTAAAAACCTCCCAGCCCCACACTGTAAATGTGGTTGGTGTTAGGAAGGGCATCCAGCTGTAGAAAACCCGCCAGATAGTCCTATGCGAGCAAGATAATCACTCTTGCCTCAAGTGGGAAAACCCCCGTCCAAACCCATGCAAGCGTGGAACACGCACGTTAAACGATGATGATGATGATGATGATGATGATATAGAAAGAGAGAGAGAGAGTTCCACAACAAATAAGCAAGACATACTTGAGAATACGTTTCACCTGAAGGATTCTTCAACTTGTGTATGGTTGTAGTGAGAATGGAAGTATTTATTAGCTGGCTGGATTCTACGCTGCAGATGTTCTTCAAAGTTGACCCCACCCCTCAAACAAAAGTCTACTCAAGTTGTCATTCAACTACCAACATCTGCTGCGCAGAATCCAGCCAGCTCATAAATATCATTCTCACTATAACCATACACAAGTTGAAGAACCCTTCAGGTGAAACACGTGTTTTCAAGTATGGTTTGCTAATTTGTTATGGAACTAACCCTATACTGAACACGTCCTTTGGACTGAATGCTCTACCAACTTTGGATATAACCTCCTGATTTTTTTACCACTATATATATATATATATATATATTATTTGTGACTGTGTAGTGAATTGCTTAGAATGGTAAAGATTACTGTATTTCCCGGTACCGAAGACGCTTAGTCCTCGAGGATGCACCCTAATTTTGACAACCAAATTTTTTTTTTAAATAATAAACAACCTTCGGCCTCCAGAACACATGGTAGATTTTTGAGACTTATTTTAGGAATAAATAAGTCAATGCCGGGAAATACAGTACATTTTGAACTTGTACCATTACAATTTGATTCCTTGATTGAGGGGATTCCCACGTAATAGCAAACATTCTCACTCGCACATACACATTCATTAAACATATTTTTTTAATTCACATTCAATTATCTATTTTCATTTCATGTGATTCCATACACATAAAATCATCCAAGCAAATGAATGATAAAAAAATTATGAATTTGATCTTTTACTGGCTTCAGTCATTCAACAAATCTGCAGTCATACTGGGGGAATGTCTGTAAGTTTTAGTGATCATATCAATCCCACTACTTATTTCTATTTATTACATGTTATATCTATTTCTATTTGCTCTACTACTACATGACGGGACAACAGCAAGAACACAGTCATGGACTATGGATTGATGATAAACGTGTTTCAAATATGTTTATGCAGAGTTGCAATTATTCTTTACTAAGAAATTGTCTACTGTTTCGCAAGCAAAGCTGATTACTACTACTTGTATGTGTATATATATATATATATATAAATTAATATATATATATATATATATATATATATATATATATATATATATACATACACATATATATATAGCAGGCATAGCTGTGTGGTTAAGAAGTTCACTTCAGAACCACATGGATTTGACTTCAATCATTCTGCATTTGGGCTTAAGCAAGTGTCATCTACCATTGCTCTTGACTGACCAATGCCATATGAGTAAATTTGGTAAATGAAAACTGTAAAGAA
Organism: Eledone cirrhosa; assembly: GCA_964016885.1. Taxonomy (NCBI): domain Eukaryota; kingdom Metazoa; phylum Mollusca; class Cephalopoda; order Octopoda; family Eledonidae; genus Eledone; species Eledone cirrhosa. The sequence goes on along the minus strand of OZ024740.1, from coordinate 141,451,604 downwards.
GCTCATTGTGTGTGTGTGTGTGTGTGTGTGTGTGTGTGTGTGTGTGTCTCTCTCTCTCTCTCACCACCTCTCACCATTATATATATATATATGCTTCCCCTTTTTCTATATATATATATATATATATATATATATATATATATATATATATATATATATTAACAGTTTAATTTAACTCCAGATTACCAGCAGTTTCAAGATGTAAAACTTGTCCAATCAATGCCAGCCTGAAACTTGGACGTAAAATGATGACAATAATAATACACAAATGTGCATGTGTATTACATTTATAGATCTTAACAACTATTGCCGTTTCTGTATGTCTTATATACCAGCAGTTCAACAAACAGAGATTGATCAAATTAGTACCAGAACCAGACTTACATAATAAATACTGGAGTCGAAATAATCGACTAAATCCTTGAAGGATGTGCCCCAGCATGGCCACAGTCCAGTGACTGAAACTAGTAAAAGAATAAAAGAATAATGTCTATGCTATACATAAGACATTGCTTAGTTTTAAGTGGGTGAATTGTTCTTTAAATAACTGACAGGATGACACAAATTTATATAATTGATTAACTGAGTGGAACTGGTGATTTACAGAGTCAATTAACCATAACAGAACTGGAACCTTTCTCTCAGCAGGAAGAAGGAAGTAGCTACTATATTACAGAAAGGAATAAATGGGGCGTGTATATGTTTTGTGTGTGTATAGGTCACACACATTGGTATGTTAATGATTATGATATATATATATATATATATATGTATGTATGTGCATATATATATATATGTGTGTGTGTGGGTATATATATATATATATATATATGCACACACACATTTTATCTATATATAATCTGTATCCATTTGCTTGGATTTGTAAACGCGAAGAAAAAGTGCTCAATACCAAAGTAGAGAATATTTTTACATTACTGCAATTACTCATTGTTGCTACTCCAAGTTGCATGGATTCCCAGTGATCATGCATGTGTGTGTGTGTGTGTGTGTATATATATATATATATATATTATCAGTGCCATCCACTACTAGGCTCCAAAACTATGGGTCACTGTGAGATGGGTTTGGTGAGGTTAACTGGCCTGTCCCTCCTCATAATGGAGCCATCCAGTTCCACACTGTAAATGTGGTTGGTGTTAGGAAGGGCATCCAGCTTTAAAATACCTGGCCAAATTTGCAGTCCTCATCAGAGCAAGGTACGGCATAGCCAGCTCTGGCCAAACTTGCCTCCCGGCATGGACAACCCATCTAATCCATGCAAGCATGGAAAAAATGGATGCTGAACAGTGATGATGATGATATAGATATTCTTTCATTCATTCACTTGTTTTGGTCATTAGACTGTGGCCATGATGGAGCACCACCCAGATGAGATTTATTTTATCATCTTTTTTGGTGAAACTGCTAAGTTACAAGACATCAGGACTTAAACAGTAAACGTAAACAGACATTTCCGCTCACACACGCATGCATTCACACTCGTGTACAGCAATACTAGCACATATATAAATTTGGGGATTTTGGTTTGGATTTTTTTTTATTGTATCATATATTTCTAGACTAATTATTTAATAACTTAATCATAAAGAATAATTAATAAAGAAATGATTATTTAATGTGTCCATGTGCTCTCATGCAAACATTTGGAAGCTTCAGATATTTAGTTTTCAATCAGTGGTCTAAGTGTTTATTTTTTTATTTATTTAGTTTATTTATCTATGTTATAAATACTTTGTCATATTTTTCTCACTTTGCTCTATTTCTGGTCACTTAAGCTGCTAAAAATAGCACCCAAACCTTTGTTAACTCTTTTGAAAACCAAATTGCCCGGAACTGCCTTTGGTTCTACTATACAAAAATAATTTGTAATTTGTTTATATTTATCACTGGTGGGGGTCCATCCCTTTCCAGGTCTAAATGCAGCCAATTTCTTCAGCGAAAGAGAAAGATGGGAAAAAAAGCAAATGAGCAAGAGAAATAGAGGAAGAATGGACCCCAGTATTGGACTGGTATTTTATCTATTGACCTCTAGAAGTTGAATGTTAAACTATACATTCAATGGGAATCAAACTCTGACTTTAAAGAACCAGAAAAAATACAGCAAAGCATTTTATCTTACATTCTAATGACTAATTTGTCACCTTAGATACATTATATCAAAACGAAAGACAACATGGTCATAGCTGGTGCATTTTATAAGCCTGTCTATGGTCAGCACTACCATTAAGGCCAACTAGACAGCTACCTAGGAGGTTACCCATTACTGAACCTTAAAGGATCAGTTTTATACAAATTCATATAATAATTTCCTGTGATTAATAAATAAATTACTAAATATCCAAAGGGGTGAAGAGAGTCATATGGAGTTATGATCTGTCTCATGATTTGGCATGGATGAGTGTGGACTGTGTAGTAGAAAATGCAGGCTGAGTAATTTTCATGTGGTCAGAGCAAGAAATGTCAAAAGCTAGATTCATCAACTTCCTAAACTGTAAGTTTGAATTATTTTATTTGAAAGAATGAGAGATATTATAGAGCTAGACTAGGGCACTAAATACCCAGTATGCTGAGGCGTAAAAAGGTGAAGTAATATCTTGGTGGAGACACAACAAAATACCAGAGTGAGTATCTGAACCCTTGACAACTCAGGGTTGATCCTTCCATTATTCTCCCTACCCCTCCCATCAGTCTTTGAGCCATTGGAAGAGGTTATGGTTGCTGCCTCTCCTCTCCCCAATTAATCAATAAAAAACAAATATATATCTTTTTGATGTTCACATATGTCAAATAAATTTCCTATAAAGTATCCTTTCAAATATTTTCAATCATAAATCTTTTGAAATGTTGCCTGATTCATTGATGGTGGTGCTAATTGCATTAGGTTTTGATTGAAAGTTTTTATGGCTAAATGATGTGGGTCAGTGTTTTACTTTATCTGTTTTGATGATATTCACACTGGTGTTTAGCAACTCACTGTGGCTTGCCTTATGACAAATGCATTTATTTCAGTTTGAATTCACATGTTTTATGCTAGATGTTCTTTGGCTGTCAAAGTTATTACTTTATAGATGATATCCATTTCATTACCACCCTTAACCTTAGTATCCTGTCCTGATCCATTTTGATTCCTGGACTGGGTGGCATCTTGTATTCTTGAACAAAATTCTTCATTTCACATTGATTTTCACGATAGGGTTAGAGCCCCTACCATTAGAACATTTGAAAAACCTATGAGATGTAATCTCATATGAGGTCAACTTAACTTTCATAGATGTGAGCTGTAAATTTCACTTTCCATTACAAAGCCTAGCCAGAGCTTCCGGTGTCTTATTTCAAGGACTACACTATTGCAGCCAGTTTTGGGATACAGCTCATTTGACACTCAATACAGGACCTTATTTTGTATATTATTGATAGTATTAAATTATTTTCAACAAGGTAGTAATTATGAGTTCAACATTTTTGCTAAGTACTTCTGTAGCTCTAGCACTAGAATCCAACCAAGGGCCATGAGCAGCTGGTGGAGTTGTAGATGCATCCTTTCTACAGGTCTGAACACAGTTGACTTCTTCCAGAGGAAGAGGGAGAGAAGAATTGACTCAAGTACTGGATGGGTACTATATTTTATCAACTTTGAAAGTGTGAAAGGCAAACTTGACCTCTACAGCATTTAAACGTAGAAAGCTGGAATGAATACTGAAAGACATTTATTCTATCTGACGTTTTAACTGTCCTACCAATTTACTACCTTAGTGGTAAGTAGGATATGATCTGGTGTACCATCCCTTCAACCAATAAGTCAACACCATAACAAGTCGGTCATCTGTAGTCCTGTAAATTGAGATGGCTTAGAACTGAAAGCAAAATAGAAAAAATAGATTTTAAAAAAGAAAAAAATAGAAAAAATATTATAAACAAAACAAATGCGTACATAAAAGCTGCAAGGTATCTAATTGCTCCTGCTATTGATCTAATCCCCTTGTCTCAGGCGAAAGCTTTCATCTCTCCTGTTTACCTTCTGTGTTTTGAAAAGCTGTATAGACAGGATGAAAACAAAAAAAATCAATGCTGCAGTTAATGAGGAAATACAAAGTAGACAGCTATTTCATATTAGGGCTTTCAATGGATATCATCATCATCATCTGTATTATTATTATTGTTAATGTTGCTATTGAGGGTGGTGGATTGGCAGAATCATTAGAGCTTTGGGAAAAATTCCTTGCACCATTTATTCTGGTTCCTTATATTCTGAGTTCAAGTCCCACCAGGGTCAGCTTTACCTTTCACCCTTCCAAGGTTGATAAAATAAAGTTCCAGCTAAATACTGAGGGTTAATGTAATTGACTAACCCTTCCCTTCAAAATTGTTCGCATTGTGCCTATGTTTAAAACAGTTATTATCATTATTAGATATTTCATACTGTATCTATCATCGTATACAAATGTATGAAAATAGAAAAGTACATTTTTTTACATGCAAATGATACAAACTTGCACCAACATATTTTATTTTGTGGTTTATTTAATTTAGTTTAATACAACACAATTTACTCTCTGCATAATGGTGACCCCGACCCATGCCCAACTTAATTGAGCAAAGTTGGGATGGCCTATGAACCAGTAATAAGCAGTGGCATGATCGAAACTGTTGATAAGTCAGTGACAGCATGACGAAGTTTACAGCTTGGTGGTGCTATTAATCTCAGTAGAATACAGCAACAACAGGTATGTGATCTCATTCACATCCTAGTGGTGTCAATGAGTCCGGTTTGAAGTTAGCTAACAGAGTTCTTCTCGGGTGGCAGCAAAATGTTAGGTCATTTTTGCTGTTGGTGGATATCACAGGTTGTTGCAAAATGGGGGCTCTGTCCAGAATGCTCAATTTGAACTTGGGGGTGTTGTGCCTTTGGTCATGGAGACTCCATATAAAAAGGGTCAGGGCAGTAGAGTTCTTGTTCCTGCACCTAAATGAGTTATGTGCTGGCTAAATCTACTTTTTCACTCATTGGCTGTTAGGCCCATATATTTCCTCTGGAAATATATGGTAGTGTAAAGGTGGCACTGTAGCCTTAGAGAGGCAAGATCCACATTATGTGTTGATTGCTGTTTTCTTTCATTTGTACCTACAACTGTATGTGTGTGTGAGTCTGAATATCTATTTCCAGAAAAAAAAACACATCAACACTATTTATAAAGGTGATATTTGTTTATGTCCTCCATACTGTTCAATTAATGTAAGTGATATATCTAAAACAAACAAGTGTTTAAGGTCCTATGACATGCTTCTCCATTTAACCCTATCATCTTCATCCCCTTCACCCACCTCCCTAGCTTCCATTTCTTCTGCCATCATCTTTAGCCATGTTTTTTGTTTTGGTCTTCTCCTTTCCTCAACTTTCACATTAATTTCCATCACAGCTCTCACACAATCGCTGTCATCCGTCCTCAACACATCACCCAACCATCTCATTCCATTTCTCTTCACAACATTCATCAATGGCTCTATTCCCACCACTCTTTTCACCCAATCACTTTCATCCTTCCACAACGCATCACCCAACTATCTGGTTCCATTTCTCTTCATAACATTCATCACTATCACCATCACTCCTCTCACAGGGTCATTTTCATCCTTCCTCAACATGTAACCCAGCCATCTCATTCCATTTTGATTCACAATATTCTTCATATATGATTCTATACTTTAAAAAATAATGTATAGGTTAGCATGAGGAAGGGCATCCAGCCATAGAAAACCTGCCTCAAAAAGTTTCATCCCAACCCGTGCAAGCATGGAAAGAGCATAGATGTTGATGTCAGTGGTGGTGGTGGTTATGATGAAACATGATCGCAGATTGTGTTAGTTATTTTTATTGACCCACAACCACCCCTACTAGATCACAATCACTCCTTGCCATATCACACATCCTTCAATGTTATAAATAATTGTTTCTGCTCCCTGATTCTATCTAGTTACTGATGAATGTAGGATGTGAAACTACGTGTTCATACTTGCAGTTGTAACGGCCACTTCTGTCTCTAATGTATTTATATATATGTGTGTATTTATCATCATCATCATCATCACCGTTTTACGTCCGTTCTTCCATGCTAGCATGGGTTAGACGGGTTGTCCTGTTGTGGGCAGTGTCTGGTCGGCTGACCATGCCTTGCTCATACAGCAACTGATTTTGGCTTGATTTCTACAGCTTGATGCCCTTCCTAACACCAACCTCATTTACAGTGAGTGCTGGGTGCTTTTTTCCATGGCACCTACACGTCCACTTTACAGTGTGGGCTGGGTGCTTTTTTGCCGTGGCACCTCCACGACCACCTTGCAGTGGGGGGTGTGGGGGCATATTGTCTATATGCTACAGCTTGTACCCATAGGAGGTCGGGTACTCTGTATTACTGCGTGACGCCAGAGCTCACGGTCGTGTATCATCGCCTTTGAGAGGTGTAATTGGGTAAGGTCGGCTTTTATCACCTCATCCCAGGTCTTCTTGGGTCTCCCCACTCCGCGGCTTCCATTGACTTCTAGTGCTCTGCACCTTTTTATGCAGCTGTCATCCTTCATACGCATCACATATCCATACCAACGCAACCGCCTCTCCTGCACACAGCATTTGATTCCTCTTATGCTCAGTCTCTCTCTCAATTCATTTATGCTTTGTCGTTCGCGTATATTACTATTACACATCCATCGGAGCATGCAGGCTTCGTTTCTTTCTAATCTACGTAAGTCTTCCACCTTCAGCGCCCAGGTCTCACTACCATGTAACATTGCTGTTCGGATACACGCATCATACAGTCTGCCTTTCATTCTGAGGGAGAAGCCTTTTGCAGCTAGCAGTGGTAGTAGTTCCCTAAACTTCTTCCATCCCGTTCTTACCCTAGTTATTGTACTTTCTGAACACCCACCTCTGCTGCTAATTCGGTCACCTAGGTAGCAGAAGCTGTCTACTGTTTCTACAGAGCCCTCCCAGAGATTGGTGGTACTGGTTTCCTATGGCTGTTTGCTGCTTTCTGTCTCAGCACAGCTGCTACATGTGAAGCCTGCATTCTTAATTAAGCTTCCTGAGATCCTGCTACATCTCTTGTGTACCCATTGTTTGCATTTGGGGCAGAGAATGGAGTTCCTACCTACACCTTTCCTACATACTGAGCAAGGCCATTTCCCTGAGGGGATCTGGGTTCTGTTTTCTCGTCTACTTACAAGGACCTTAGTCTTTGTCATGTTGACTTTGAGACCCTTTCTTTCTAGTCCCTGCTTCCAAGTTTGGAATTTCTTCTCTAGTTCTACCATAGATTCAGCTATGAGTGCGAGGTCATCAGCATACAGGAGTTCCCATGGGTATCCGGTCTTAAACTCCTCCGTTATTGCCTGCAGGATATGATGAACAGGAGAGGGCTAAGAACAGAGCCCTGGTGGACACCAACCTGTACGCTAAATTCCTCGCTATACTCATTGCTAATCCTAACTTTGCTGACTGATCCCCTATACATGGCTTGTACAGCTTTCACAAGCCATTCATCTACTCCTAGTTTTCTAAGAGCCCACCAGATTACAGTACGTGGAACTCTGTCAAAGGCTTTCTCGAGATCGACGAATGCCAGGTAGAGTGGCTTACTTTTAGCTAGGTACTTTTCCTGTGACTGCCTCACAAGGAAGAGGCATCAGTGGTGCCTCTTCCTGGTACAAACCCAAATTGCATCTCATCTAGTTTCACCCAGTCCCTAATCAACTGTGCTATAACTCTTTCTGTTACTTTCATGACCTGGTCCATCAGCTTTATACCTCTATAGTTTCCTCTATCTAGTGCATCACCTTTACCTTTGTAGTAGTTGACAATGATGCTACAATCTTTTGGTATGACACCTTCTAGTATTACCTGGTTAACAATACGTGTGGTTATAGTGTGACCTACAGACCCAGATGCCTTCAGCATCTCGGCAGCTATACCCGATGGACCGGTTGCCTTCCCCATTTTCATATCTTTGATTGCCTTACTTACTACGCTGCTGCTGACTTGTACTGCTGGCCCCTCTATAGGGTCTACTTGGGGTAGGGTCTCTTCTTCCCATGCATTCTCCTCATTTAGTAATCTATCATAATGGCTCTTCCATGCATCTTTCTTCTCAGCACTTGTGAGGGCAAGCTTACCTTTATCATTCCGGATACACTTCTCTCCAATGACATCACAATTCTCTCTGACACACTGCCTCGCAATCTTGAACACCTCCTGTTTCTGGTCCTCATGTTGCAAGACATGCTTGAATTTTCTATCCTCTGCTTCCCTCCTAGCTTCCTTCTTGGTCTCTATGTAATGTACCCTGCTCCCCCCATTCTTCCATTCTTTCCATGCCTGTCTCTTGGCCTTAACTGCTTCATCTACCTTATTGTTCCACCACCAAGTCACTCTCCTCCTGCTTGTGGTCTTACTCCAGCCACAGATCTCATCCGTCGCCTCTAGTAAGTTATTTTTTAGGAACTCCCAGTGCTCTTCTACATTGAATGTCTCTATCTGTTCTTCTTTACTGTCATAGGCGTTGAGTAAAATATCTTTAAATCTGTTACTGGCTGAGGGGTCTTTCAGCTTCCAGATCTTTCTTCTCCAGGTTGGCCTCTGTTTCCAGGTTCGTCTAGTTCTGACCGTGAGGTCGCTGACAACTAAGCTATGTTGGGAGGTACATTCCTCACTAGGGTAGGCTTTTGTGTTTACGACCCTCCATCTGTCATGTCCTCTGATGAGGATAAAATCTATCTGACTAGAATACTCCCCTGATCTATAGGTGAACAGGGGGTTGTCGGGTTTTTTGAAGTTTGTGTTACATATCGACATGTCATTGGCGTCGCAGAATTCTAGAAGTCTGAATCCTTCTTCATTTATTGTGCCAACCCCGTGGCCTCCATGGACTCTATTGAAGCCGTCACAGTGTTTACCTATGTGTCTGTTAAAATCTCCTGCGATGATTAGGAAGTCATTGTCGTTTGTTAGAGCAGTAGTGTGCATTAGGGACTCATAAAACCTATCCTTAAGTTCATCTGGCAGCCCCGATTGGGGTGCATAAGCTGATATTATTGTGGTAATTGTTTTATTCAGGACTAGTCTTAGTTTAATGATTCTTGCATTTACCCTGTACACTGAGATTACTTTATCTACCCACTTGTCAGCTAGTAGCATACCTACACCACCCATCCCATCGTCATTTCCCACCCAGAAAAATTTGTAGCACTGACTTTTCCTACAAAGACTCTAACAGTCTCTCCTCTTCATCTAGTCTCTTGCACACATATATTTATATATATATATGTGTGTGTGTGTATTTATATTTATATGTATGTGTGCATTTATATATATATATATGTGTATATATATATATGGAAGGAATATATTAGGTTAACGCTTGAGATAGCAGAAAAAGTGTCTTAACGTTTCGGACGCTAGTCCTTCATCAGAAGAATTAGAAATTAGAAAGATTGAAGGGGTGAGCGGGGTGGAATTGGGAAAAATGTTTTTAGAGAAAAAGAACAGGTCCATTCATGTTGCCATCTCTTGAATATATGTATATATATATATATATACATATATATATATATATACATATATATATATATATGTATATATATATATATATATAACACGAAAGGTGTGGTAAGATACTAGGTGGACCATAGCGCACCAGAGTACTCAATACTTAAGGTAGTAGAGTGGGTAATATGAAAAGAATCAGGACCTCGACAGCTGAGCTCCGGCCGTTTCGACAGCTAGCTGTCAAAACGGCTGGAGCTCAGCCGTCAGGGTCCTGACTCTTTTCATATATATGTATATATATATATATATATATATATATATATAGAATAGAAAACGAAAAATCAGTGATGCATCTGAACTCAATTTATTGTGTGTTACAATTGTTTCGGCGGCGGACAACTCGAGACGCGATCATTGTGTGGATCTGTCTGATTCTGGACCTGCAGGTTCGATGGATACGTCTAATGATTTCGGAGCATATTCTCTCACTGTATATATATATATATATATATATGTATGTATATATATCATCATCTTCGTTTAACGTCCATTTTCCATGGTAGCATGGGTTAGACGGAAAAGTAAAAAACAATAATACATATATATATATATAAATCAGTTCCCATATGAGCAAGACAAGGTCAGCCGACCAGGCACTGCCCACATCAGGACAACCCGTCTAACCCATGCTAGTGTAGAATAATGGATGTAAAACAGTGATGATGATGATATATATATATATATATATATATATATATATATCATCATCATCGTTTAACGTCTATCTTCCACGCTAGCATGGGTTAGACAAGAATTGTCCCACTTGAGGCAAGATTTGTCGGGTGACCGTGTCTCGTTTGTATAGGAATATCTGGCAGGTTTTCCACAACTGGATGCCCTTCCTAACACCAACCACATTTACAGTGTGGATATATATATATATACATACATATATATATATACATACATACATATACATATATATATATATATATATATATATATATATATATACATATATATATATATATATATATATATATATATATATATATGCATACATATATATACATATATCATCATCATCATTTTACGTCCGCTTTTCCCTGCTTGCAAGGGTGGGACGGGTCTTATTCAGCACAGCATCTCTCCACTCGTCACGGTCCCTCGTCATCTCCACCATGAGCTTCAATGATCTGAGGTCTGTTCTCACCACCTCCGCCCATGTTTTTCGTGGTCTACCTCTACCACGTCTTCCTTCAACTGGCAATTCCTGGCACTTCTTCACCCATCGGTCATCCTCCATGCGCATCACATGTCCATACCACCTCAGTCTCCTCTCCCGTACACTACATTCTATCCCTCTCAGACACAGTTTCTCTCTCAACACATTTATGCTGGGTCGTTCACGCACATTTACACTGCACATCCAACGGAGCATGCTTGCCTCATTTCTCTACAGCCGTCGCATATCCTCTGCAGTTGCTGCCCATGTCTCACTACCATGCAGCATCGCGCTCCTCACACAGGCATCATACAACCGGCCTTTCGTACACAGGGAGAAACCCTTCTTCGTCAACAGAGGAAGCAGCTCCCTAAACTTCTTCCAACCCGTCCTTATTCTAGATACTATGGCCTCGGAACACCCTCCTCCCATGCTAATCTGATCTCCTAGGTACCGGAAGCTATCCACCACTTCTATAGCGCCCGCCTGCATTTAAAAAATGTGTCTATCAATGCAACTTCTACTGTCTAATTTCCCTGTACATCTACTGCATACATATTTCTCCCTACCTGTTAGTTTGCCTGCTATCCCGCTACATCTCTTGTGTACCCAGGATCTGCATTGTTTGCATTTTATAGAATTTATGCCAGTTCCTTTTCTGCATATCGAACATGGCCATTTCCCTGATTGAATCAGGGTTTTGTCCTTCCAGTGTGTCCATGCAGGGGGTCCCTCTGGAGCACTGAGTATAGTGTCAACTGGATGTCGGTGAGCATGTCCAGCTAACCTCAGTCTCCTCTGTGCTACTTTGAAGCTGACTTTTATATATATATATACATATATATATATATATATATATATATATACATATATATATATATATACATATATATATATATATATATATATATATATATATATATATATATATATATATATATACACACACATATATATATACACACACACACATATATATATATATATATATATACATCCATTTCAAATAGAATTGGGATTCTTCTTTCTCATTCTCTCTCTTTCTCTCTTCTTTACCCCCCCCCCTCTCTCCTATTTATTTTTCAAGATTGAGAGTTTTATTTAGTTGTTTATGGCTCAGACTACATCTGTGCATGTGTTTGTGAATGTATGCATCAATATGTGGGTGTTTGTGTGTGTGTGTATGGAGTGGAGGTGGATTAGTAATTGTTTTTGCTTGTAACTGTTGATGGTGCAATTATTGATTTGATTTAAAGGATGGGTTACTGGTGCATAATCTTTGTGTGTGTATGCTCACACATGTATATATGCATGTATGTGCACTCATCTATGCACACATGCATGCGTGTGTGCATGCCTTAAAAGTAGGTCAACTGAATGCAGAATCTTTTTTAATATACTTCTTTTTAATTATTATCTTGGCCTGCAACTTAGTCACTCAATCTGCTAGAAATAGCTACCAAATTCGCTTAACCATTTTGATATCAACCTGGTGCACACTGGCTTTGGTTCTATGAAAGAAAACCACCCATTTTATAGAGATCCCATTTATATTAAAATCTTTCAACATAATTTTACATAAGAACCATATGTAATGAAATAATTAATAATTTTAGTAAATCCCTCAAAAATCTTCATTAATTAATTGAAATATAGTCCCTGATATTCAAAACATTGGATTGTCACTGCTGGAATGTCTTTGTTTATATATCTGTTTAATCAGAGTTAGCTGTGTCAATAAGATTCCACACTACCATCTAATGGGTTGGCAGGAGAGTGGGATGAAGGTTCAGTCTTGTTACTGGTTCCACATTGTGTTCATAGCAAAGACCAATAACTCTTTATCTGCCTATCCATAGATAGGTACCTTTTGTATAATATGATTCACTGTTTTAACCCTTCTGATACTAACTGTCTGAAATAGCTTCTGATTCTATGGTACAAAGTCATTTGTTTCAAAGAGTTTATATTTATCTAAAAGCCTTCCATCATAATTTTAAGAGAATTTTTATTAGATTTTGCTCCAGACATCAACTTAATATTGAGAAAGTTAGTTGTATTGTTAAATCCCTCCAGAGTGGTAGAATGCTTTACAGTATTCATTTCAGTACACTGCACTTTGAGTCAAAATCCCACCATGGTCAATTTTGCCTTTCATCCTTTTAAGGTCAATGAAGTAAAGTACCAGTTAAGTACTGGGTTCAATATATTCAACTTTCTTCTCATCCCCTAGTTACTGAACTTGTGCTTATAGAAGGAATCATTATTAAATCCCTCCAAATTCTTGATTATTTTCAAATTTATTTGAAAATAATAAGTAGTATTTTACAATAGAAATATGGTAAGGAAAGGGTTAAAGCAGTGAAAATAGTAGGAATTTGGTGAGTTTTTTCATTAATTTGCAGTCTTGAGATCAACTTCTATGAGGAGTATAAATTGGTATGGGATAATCTCCACCTTGGTTTACTTGCCCAACATAAAGGTCAAGTGTTTGGGTGCTCCTAAATGCCCACAATGGATAAAGCTGTTATTGTTAACAGCACATACCTGAACCAATTTCACTGGCCTCCTATGAGATTGCATCCCATAGAAGGTTTCTCAAGTATATTAATAATAGGTAGCCCCAGTTCTATCATGTCACCATTTTCCCAGTGGAAAGAGACAGGATATAAACTGAGAACTCACAGAGCCAAAATAGTTAGTGCTGACAATTTTACAAATCCACCACCTCGACTGGTACTTTATTTCCAACTGTGAAAGAGTGAAAGACAAAGTTGTCTTCAGTAGGATTTGAACTCAGAGTGCAGAAATCTGGAACAGATACCACATGGCATTTAATTTGATGCTCAAATGACTTTGCTAATTCATCACCTTACAATTCATCACCACTACAATCAAGATGGAAAGAAATTATTTGTAGCCTGTTTGAAGATATAGATTATTCAGAATAAGACTTTTCCTGATCCATAAAGTATGAAAACTGGTAGGGTGGGAGATAGGAGGAAAAATCCACAATTCAGCCCAGAACCTGGTTGAAATGTTTGCATAAAAGTGACTTAGTTGAAGGCTGATGAGAGGCTAAATATTCATGTTAAACTGGGCAACAGATTCAGTTTACCATCCGATGGACTTCAACTCTGTTTCTATCTATCCAATTTCACTCACATGTCTTGGGTCATCTCAAGGCTATTGTAGAAGGCACTTGCCCAAGATGTCACATAGTCGGATCAAACCAAGACACACACTATTTCAAAATTAATGTTTTAACCTACTTGAAGATGTTTACAAATGATTACTGAGTTTGAAGAACTGGAAATTCATGTCATCATCATAATCAACATTTAATATGTCTTTCCATAATTGCATGGGTTGAACATCTCTTTTTTTAGCACAACAGCTTTCTGCTTGTTGTCTTTATTTGTCACCTCTTCTGTAATATTCATCATTTTGAGATCTGCTTTTACTACGTCTACCTAGGTCTCCTTGATCTTTCTCTATTGCAACTTCCTTCCACCAGTATTTCATAGCACTTCTTCATCCAGTAATCATCATCCATATGCATCACATATCCATACTAGCACAGTCTTCTCTCTTGCACACATCTGTTTCCCTTATACCCACTTCATGTAAATATAGAAACACTTTTGAATCAAAGTAACTGAAATAGCAGTGGTTCTCAATATGACAAGGTACACATAATGTTGTATTATTGGGATTAGTACAGGCAAAGAGTATGTCTCTTAAAAATAGAACAGTAAAATCAACAGAAATTTGGCAGTGAATTTGATCACAAAACCTGAACTTCACAGAGCAGAGGGCAAAGAAACACAATGAGTGGAGAGATGCTGTACTGAAGAAGACCCATCAAACCCATTGCAAGTATGGAAAAGTAGTTGTAAAATGCTAATGACATTGAAGATAATGATGTTAGAGCAAAAGAGAAAATGTCTGGCAGTGTTTGTTTTGACTTACTGCTCTCCAAGTTCAACACCTGCTGAGGTCAACTTTGCCTTTCATCTTTTTGTTAACAATAAAATAAAATACTAGTCAGGGATGGTGACTTGGTGGAATTGTTAGAGTAGCAGACAAGCTGTCTTGGCTCGAGGGGTATTTTTCCAGCTATTTGCATTCTGAGTTCAAATCCTACTGTGGCCTACTTAGGTAGTAGGTTTAATCCACAATATATAAAAGCTTCACACATTTGGAAGCCTATATAAGACATTGGAACATCAGATAGAATGATATGTAATATTAGTTCTGCCCTTCTGTGCTTTGAATTCAAATCCCTCCTAGGTCAACTTTGCCTTTCAAGGTCGATCCTTCTTCAATATTTCTTTCCTACTTCCCTTTTCTCAATCCCTTTCCCTCCTCTGGAAAAATCAGCTATGATCCAGTCTGGAGAGGGATGTGCTCTGCTTGGTTTAAAAATGCCAAAAAGACACTGTATGTCACAACAGTGCACTATGACTACATGAGGAGTTATTGGTCTATAACATTGCATATGATAAGTCAGAGGCAGAGGACCACAGTACAACATTTACTGCAAACAAAAAACATATTTTTCTAAGAAAATTACAATATGTTAATAGGTAACCACTGGACTACATAATCGAAACATTGAACATTCGATTTAATAACGATTTCTTATCACTTGCTTTCACAGTGTTGCACTGACTCACGGACTTGTATGTTAGATTTTCCTTCAAAATAATAAATATTTGATGAAGCAAGCCATTGTTTGCAGTTATAAAAGATAACACAGTTTATGAGAGAAGAAAAATAAATGTATTTATAAAAGAAAGAAGAAAAAAAGCCTCTCTATCCATTACTGAATGTTTAAAGGTATATCAATGATAGGTGTGTCTTTCATATAGTTATCAATGAATTGCACACTTCCATTAGTTCCTGTTTGATAGTCTTCATCATCATCATCATCAGTTTTACATCCATATATTTTAATCTGGAAACTTATATAATGATATGAATGCACATAGCCTAGTAGTTAAGATGATGAACTCTTGATACAGCTGTAGGTTTCAGTCCTGGACTTTGGAGAACATTTTGTTCTTGAGCAAGACACTTCATTTCATGTTGCTTTTCGTGATAGGAATGGGACCCCTTATCGTTAAAACACCCAAGAAACCTCATAGGAGGCCAGTGAAACTTGCATAGGCTTGAGCTGTAAATTAATTTTTTTTTTATTTTTTTTTTCTCATTTTGTTTGTGATATAATGACGTTTTTATGGTTCATACCTCTGTAGCTGAATTCTATGGAGTTGCATCTCATAGGCGGTCTTTTGAGTATTTTAATTATGGAAGTCCCAGTCCTATCATCATATATTGATGTGTGCAATTTAATAAATGTGTTTATTATATAGATATCTATTATATGAAAGCCTCATTTTTTAATATAATTATCATCATCATGCAAGCATGTGTTGGACGAGTTGTCACTAGACTGGTTGGAGAACTGTGTCTTGCTCATACTTTCCATATATGGTTTCTGTGGCTGGATGACCTTCCTAATGCCAACCACTACAAAGAGTGTACTGGGTGCATTTTATTGAGGCACCAGCACCATGTACTCAGCAACACTGAAGAGTCATCTTTATCCTAGAGTGTCTCTATTTTTTCCCCTTTATTTTTCACTTGAGCTTAAATCATTGTTTTACTGAATTGTTTTCTTTGTTCTCATTCAAAGAATGTTTTTCTTTAATTCATTAGTTTTGTAGATGCATTATTAACTACCATATACCCATGTGTATGTGTAATGTCGATGAATGCAGGAATGGGTACTCAGTACCAAAATAGAGTTTA
>OZ024740.1:141377506-141432506 GCA_964016885.1 Eledone cirrhosa | reverse complement strand
TACACATACAGTGTATACAGTCACTTTAATCCAGCACACACATAGTAGCATCCTCCCCCATTCACTCACTTATATACACTGAATATTACCCAGTTTAGATAAAGTGCTCATCTTTATGTAATGAAGGGTACTCAATACACATTTAGAGGGGGGCAGTTGAAGGGATAAAACCTATATTCAGGTTTTTGTGTTTGTTTTAGCATATTTTACTTCTGAATTTTCATTTATGTCTCAGCATAAGGAAGAAACATGTGAATGCATGTAATTGGATATATATGTATGTATTTGTGTAAGTATGTAATGCTAGTAGTGGTCAGGGTACCACTGACAGAACCAGTGATTATTGAGGAGAGTATGTTGACCAGACATGTCTGGGCTGAACTAGAAAACCCGGCTAGACAAAACCCACCAAACTAATGGATTAGACCAGACCAGACCAAACAAATGCATATCTGAGCTAAACTGATACTGGGGAATTGGATGTTCATACTCACCATAAACACATACACACAACTGCATTTTGATTACCTATCCAGCTATTTATCTGTCAACTTATCTATCTATCTATCTATCTGTATAAATATACCTACCAGTCTATCTATATTTCTCTGCGTATATATATATATATATATATATATATATATATATATATATATATATATCCATCTATCCAACATTCCATTAAGTTTGTAGAATTATACAGATTACATGATTTTACTTTAAACCTTCTCTTCCATCTATCATCAAATACACATAGACACGCACATGCATGCACACACGGAGATCACTATTTCTGATACTGTTATTATTCATGACTGCATGGATATACGAAGATCAAAATTTACATTTTCTTATATCATGTTTGGATATTACACTTAATTCTCCTGGATTTCGCTAAGATTCTTCTTGGACCTTCACTGAACTGGACTTATCCTATCCTGATCCTTTCCTGGATTTTACCCTAATTTTATCTTTTCTGACTGATACTTAACAAGATTTTTCTCATTTATATTCTTTAACTTTCCTGAACTTGAACTTTACATTTTTGTTATTTCTTTATATAAATAGTAATTAGTAGGCTGGGTGGTAACTATATTTTTATTTATTTTTATTTTTGCGTCATATATATATATATTGTTGGTTCTGACAACATGTGTTCCAGTTGTTCAACCAACGGAACAGCCTGGCCATGAAATTAATGTGCAAGTGGTTGAGCATTCTACAGACACGTGTACCTTTAATCTTTTAGCATTTACATTATTTTATATATACTATTGTATTTTCACAGGCTTTATCTTACATAATATCTCACACAATATCGAATCTATGAGATTTTGATATTATTTATTTTGAGAACAATACCTTAACAGCAGTATGAGTGGCCAGTTATGGCCGGTTTGAACTGAAAGAGGTGTGAGAATTCTGGCCGCCGGATACGACAGGTTTAAATGTTAAAGGGTTAATGTAGTTCTCAGGGAGTTTCAGCATAGACTGAGACTAAACCCTTTGAAATAAAGGTACAAATCATTTTTTTCTATCTAGGTAGACTGGAGCAATATGAATTAAATTGTCTTGCTCAAGGACACACACAGTACATCACCAAAACCGACCTTATATCATAACTATAGCACCCTAAAGACTAAGCCACACTCCTTCACTATATATATATATATATATATATATTTCATTGCTTCACCATCTTTGTTTGTTTACACTCTCGTGTCCCCTTTATTTACATGTCCCAACGACTTTTTTTAGCCGTTGCTCGCACCAACCGGAGGTATATGGTCTTTAAAGCGATGAAATACCAATGATGGTTGGAAGATCACTGATGAAGGACTAACTTTATTCATATATATATATATATATATATATATATATATATATATATATTTATTAAAATATTATTACTATATATATATATACACACACACACACACACATTTTTAAAGTAGTAATTATGCAGAGAAGCGAAGATCCCTAAATTAGTAGTGTTCAATCCTGAAATGTAGGGTAATCTGTTATTCATAGCTTAATCTAGCAACCCAGCTTGTTGATTTGTGTGGACACATCCTGTCCTTCCAGCTTCCAGTTATTTTGTTTTTAACTTCCTACCTATAGCCCCTTTCATCCTTATTTTGCTGACACACATCTTCAATATTAATGACCATACCTTGCCTAAGATCTTTCACCAAGTGTTTGGGCCTTCAAGATGTTCTGGTGGTTAAAGGGTAAATTAAATGTATTATTTTTTTGTTTTTTTTTACTTGATATTTTTTGTTAATTTCTTTATTTAGGCTTTTAGATAATAATTGTTTCTACAATAGGCACAAGGTCACCAATTATCCCAGTGTATTACTGGTACTTTATTTTATCGACCCCCGTTAGGATGAAAGGCAAAGTTAACCTCGACGGGATTTGAACTCAGAATGGCAAGGGCCGTAACTCTATGCGTCAAAGCATGGCGTCCGACCCTCTACCGATACTGCCAATCCACGATAATAATTGTTTCTACTTTTGGCACAAGGCCAGCAATTACCCAGTGCCACGATAATAATGAGTTCTAATTTGGGCGCAAGGCAAAGATTTTGTGGGATTGGGATATGAAAGTCAATTATGCCGACCCCATTTCTTTATCAACCTTGAAGGCAAAGCTGACTTCGGCAGGATTGGAACTCAGAACATATGAGTTGGAGCAAATACTGCTAAGCACTTTTCCAATGCTCTTGACTCTGCCAAGACTTTTAGATAATAAAATACATGCACATGCATGTACACACACACACACACACACATTCTCACACTTAAATTAATTACTATTGAATTTATTCTTATTTATGTTTTTTTTTCTTTTTTCTTTTCAAGACAAGGTTTATCTCGGTCACTGCTAGAAAAACACCCACCACCAGACCAGCAGGAGGACCTAGAGCTGACTCCAAATTTCGAAGAAATATCAAGGTAACTTACCTCTTCTCTCCTATAATGAGAGCCAGCATCTGGTTATTTAATAATAATAATAATAATGAAATTATTGTGTGCAATGCTCAGGTGCACTACAACTTGTCAAAGGTGCATGTATAGTACATAGAATAATATACAAATGTCAGGGAAGTGAATAGTGTATGAGTCATGATACACATGTGTGCGTGTGTATGGAGGGGGAATATCAGGTGTAGTGTTGGTGAATCTCAGCAAGCATGGAGGTTTTAAATGATACAGTGTCTCGGCAGCTAATAATTTTAGTGCCCATAGCTTGCTCTACAATGCCCAACCTCTTCTCCCAATTCTGCACCCATTCTCCAAAATAAAATAATTTCAACTTACAGTTTGGTAAGCTATCAAACCCAGTTTTTTACACTTCTTACTCTGGCCACACTAAGAAAATTACTAATCTTGCATTTTCCACCACACAGTCCACACTCAGGCATGACAAATTAGGTTACAGGTCATAATACCAGACAACCCTCTTCACCATTTTGGATATTTCCACAACACTGCTATGAGGCAAAGATGTTTAGCGATTTATTAATTGATTACAGGATATTATTATATTGTATAAAACTATGATCCTTTAAGGTGCAGTAATGCACTTCTCTAAGGTCTGCACCCTAAGCAGCTTCCTTGATAGTCTTAATATTGTCAGCCCTGTTTGTAGCACTGCCCTTATCACATGTTTCTGTCTACCCAAAGGTGCAGGTTTCAACTTTGTGTCTGAATCATTATTAAGACGGTGGATTGGCAGTATTGGTAGAGGGTCGGACGCCATGCTTTCACGCATAGAGTTACGGTCCTTGCCATTCTGAGTTCAAATCCCGCTGAGGTTTACTTTGCCTATCATCCTTACGGGGTCGATAAAATAAAGTACCAGTAATGCACTGGGTAATTGCTGGCCTTGTGCCAAAAGTAGAAACAGTTCTTAAGATTTCAGTTGTCATATTTTCATTGTGTGCTTTCACTGCCCAACCGAGTATAGCTATGAGTGCCTTCGGTATGTGTAATGCCTGGTTGTAATAATATGTGTTCAGTGCCTAGTAGTGTTGTTTTCTAGATATTGTGTATGTATAAGCCATGATGTACTTTACATATGCACAATGCCTTGTAGTATTATGTTCAGTATGTTGTGTGTATGTGAAAGTTTTGTGCTACTCTACTTAATGTGTACTAATTACTATTTTCTATAAGTTGTGAATATGTGTAAATCTTATAGTATTCTACATAATATATGCAGTGCATAGCAGGACTATGTTTTGTATGTTGTGTATATGTGTAAGCCGTGGGGTACACTGTGTATATGTATACTGTATCTAGTTGTACTATTTTCTATATTTTGTATATATATGTAAGTCCCCAGTTTTTTGTTCATTTATTTTTTGATTATATATTTGTCTACATTCTTTTTTTAAATCTATACCATAGTACCTATTATTATAGATGGAAACCTATAATAATATGTATATAATTTTTTTATAATTTATACACTAATTAATAACTTAAAACAATAATCCAAAGACCCTGTCTCCAACAAACTGGCAGTGTTGGATTTTTGTTTTATTCATTTTGTTAACAATAGAAATATTAAGTAATTATTTAATCTTTTCTTTTATACCAAGCCTCCTGAAATTGCCCCTGATACAAAACTTTCTTATAGTGTTTATATTTATCTAAAAACCTTCCATCTTAATTTTATGTAAGAACCTTTGTTGAGTTATATTCCAAACACCAGCTCACTAATGAGAAAATTAGTTTTTTACTAAATCCTTCCAAATTCTTGATTTTTTTTTCAAAATTAATTAACAATCATGAAACAGTGTCTTTCATTAAAAATATGGTGATGGATGGGTTAAAGCAGTGATTTTGAATATGGCTTGCACAACCCACAGACGAGTAATTTGAATCTTTTAGGGGGCAGGTTTTCTAAATTTTACATTACGTATTTTTAAAAACAAATAATGCTTATATATCAACAGGGACATCAAATATTTTAAAGTGTCATGATGAGGCATGGATAAAAAATGTTTAAGAAGCACTCAGTATCATTTCCATTATTAATCATCTACTTTTCTGGGGAATTTTTTACAGTATAAATATTCTGTCCACTAATATTTTCCTATATAGTTTTATGTTGTGAAATTACTCCTTGTAAGTGTATGGTAATCAAATGGGGCAAGTGTCATGATTGTATGTTCAAATATAAGAGAGCCATGAAGCTTACAACCTTTACATTTGCAATCAAATTTATAAATCAGATTGGTCGTTGGTAGCCCACTCCCAGGTTTACGTGCTTATGGATGCAGCTTTCAATTTTACCATTTCTGCAGTACATCACCAGTGCTAGTTTATGATTTAGTATAATACATTTTGTGTTTTGTTTCATGGGGCTTTTAATACTGCTTTTGTCTATATTATAGTTAGTATGTATTTGATAAAAAGACAGATAGAAAATTTTATTACCAGTTTTAGTAAGCAGTAAAATGAATGCCATTCATATTTTTTTTATTTCTTCCCTCTCACTATTCCATCTAACAGGTGCCAGTCAGTGAAATCCAGTCCTAGTCTCTGTAATGTATCCTTGAAAGAAGGGTCTCGCAATTTCTCACGCACCTTAACTGGCAATACAACAGACAGAAGCAGTGTTGATGATCCATTCTGGGGCAATGATGTAACTATACATTTTAATATTTTGTGTGTGTGTGTGTGTGTGTGTGTATATGTGTGTATATATATTGTTTGATTTGCCATAAGCTTTGCTATATGGTTAAGAAGTTCACTTTGACTTTGCAACCACATGATCTTGGATTCTAACCCATTGTGTGACACCTTAGACAAATTTATCAAATCAACACCAATAAATGACTGGTACTTGTATTGGTTCCACAGTTATGTGAAAGAAAAAATAAACCATACAGTAACAAAATTTCTGTAAGGCATATTTTGGGGGATGTTAGAGCCTTAAAAATTCTTGTTATATTATTTAAAATATATTGTCACAGGCACGGTTGTGCAGTTAAGTGGTTTTCAATTTTGTCCCACAGTGTGGCATGTTGGACAAATGTCTTCTATTATAGTCTCAAGCTGATATACTTTGTGAGTGAAATTTTCTCAAAGAAAACTGTGCAAAATCCCATCAAATATATATTTCATCATCATCATTTTACATTTATTTTCCTTGCTGACATAGATTGGACATGTTGTTATGGCCCAAATCAGTTTTTATTCAAATTAATACCCTCCTAAATGGGCCAGAGAACTACATCTCATTTGTACATTCCAATTAAATATATGTGTGTGTCTTCACATTGACAACATTTAACCTTTAGCATTTAAACTGGCTGTATCCAGCCAGAATTCTCTCACCTCTTTCAGTTCAAATCAGCTGTAACTAGCCACTCATACTGATGTTAAGGTATTGTTCTCAAAATAAATAATATCAAAATCTCACAGATTCAATATTATGAGATATGTCAAGTAAAGCCTTTACCACGAAAAAACTATAGTATATATAGAGTAATGTAAATGTTAAAAAAGTGTTGCCATTTGCTTATATCTCACAGCTTAGCAATTTGGCAGGTGAATTCTGTTTAAAAATAAGGTGAGGGCTGATATCATGAAGGCCATCCATCCAGCTGTAGAAAACTGCCACAAAAATGTTCTCAGTCAATCCTTGCCAGCATGAAAAAGTGGGCATAAAAACTATGTTGTCCATGATAATAATAATTATGATGATGATGATGCAGAGGATAATATTTGAACTGACTTGATTTTGTTTGTTTTATTTTCTTATTTATTTGTACTTCAATTTTTTCTATGGTTATTTTGATCTCTTCCTAATGTAGGAATCGGAAAAAAAAGCGGCAGGTAAAATTCAGGTATTGTTCAATGAAATCAACGAAATACTTTATGAACAGCAGAGACCCACTGGCTCATCTGACATGTACCATGAGTGTGAAGAATGGAGCTTACAATTTCCACATCTCAGGTTTTTATCACTAATATTTTCATCTACCATATATACTCCAAATAGATAAGTCGCAGTCTTTTTTTGGGTGGGGGCTTTTATTTTTACTGGAAAAATCAAGCATGAAAATCCACATTTGACTTAGCTTATGTAAGGGTCAAAGGCTGAAGCCAAATTTTTTTTATAAACACAAAACAGGGTGGGTTATCTATTAAACATTGCTCTTGTGTACAGGTCAAAATAATATAGACACAAAGGAAGAAAATCTTCATCCACAAACCTTTCAAATGTATTCACAACTTAACTTGTTCTACCATAACCACCAAGCATATGAAAATTACCCACTCTTTCTTGTCAAAGGAAGGCAATGGAGTGTCCATGATAACAGCTGTTCAGTATAAACCCACAAATCAATGCACAGACCCTGAAAGAGTGCATGCCAAATGGTTTCATCAATCTAAATGTATCTCAAAAGGGTTTGGGTTTTATGTATATTCTGATGATTTTAAATGAATGAAACAGTTCTAGTCCTGTAAAGGTCATTGCTATATAAAATTAATATGCTTCATCATCATCATCATCATCAACGTTTAACGTCCGTGTTCCACGCTTGCATGGGTTTGGACGGGGGTAGTCCCACTTGAGGCAAGAGTGATTGTCTTGCTCGCATAGGACTGTCTGGCAGGTTTTCTACAGTTGGATGCCCTTCCTAACACCAACCACATTTACAGTGTGGGTCTGGGAGATTTTTACCGTGTTGCCTACACGGCCACATTACAGCGTGGACTGTGTGTTTTTTTGTCGTGACACCTACACGATCTCATTTGTTTCGGCCTCGATGGCGCGGCACCAACATAACTTTACATAGAACGGGGTGGTGTGGATGGGGTGGTGGTGGTGGTGGTGGGACGGGGTGTATTTTGTTAGAGATGCCTACTGGCTGGAGTAGGTTTTACTATATATTTAGGTAAGGCGGGTCTTCTCTGTTACTGAGTACCGCCAAAGGTCTCGGTCCAGTGACATTGTCTTGGAGAGGTGTAAGTGTGTGATGTCGGAGTTTATCAGCTCGTCCCAGGTTTTTCTAGGTCTGCCTATTCCGTGACTACCGTCTATCTTTATTGCCCTGCACTTTGTTATACAGCTATCGACTTTCATGCGCATCACGTGTCCATACCAACGTAGCCTTCTCTCGAGTAAACAACATCTGATCCCTCTTATCTCTAATTTTTTTCCTTAGTTCGTTTATGCTTTGCCGTTCACGTATATTACTGTTACACATCCAGCGGAGCATGCAAGCTTCGTTCCTCTCTAGTCTGCGTATATCCTCTGCACACAATGCCCAGGTCTCACTGCCATGCAGCATTGCTGTTCGTATGCAGGCATCGTACAACCTGCCTTTCATTTTTAGGGAGAACCCTTTAGCAGCTAATAGTGGTATAAGCTCTCTGAACTTTTTCCAACCAGTTCTGACTCTAGCTACAGTACTTTCAGAGCACCCTCCCCCACTGCTGATTTTATCGCCCAGGTAACGGAAGCTGTCCACTATTTCTATAGAACCCTCTGCGCAATTGAAAGAGCTAGTATTTTGTGGGCACTTGCTGCTACTTATTGCACCAGAGCACCGGCCACATGTAAAATCTATGTTCTTAGTTAGCTTACCTGTGATCCCACTACATCTTTTATGCACCCATACTTTGCATTTAGGACATAAAATGGAGTTTCTACCTACGCCTTTCCTACACACCGAGCACGACCATTTCCCAGAAGGGACCGCCGCCTTGTTTTCTTTCCTACAAACTAGTACTTTGGTCTTAGCCAGGTTAATTTTAAGTCCTTTTGACTCTAGGCCGTGCTTCCATGTTTGGAATTTCTTCTCTAGCTCGGCCATTGATTCCGCTATGAGTGTCAGGTCGTCTGCGTATAGGAGTTCCCATGGGCAGCCTGTCTTGAACTCCTCTGTTATAGCCTGAAGGGCAATAATAAATAGTAGTGGGCTGAGAACAGAGCCCTGATGGACGCCAACTTTTACGCTAAACTCTTCACTATATTTGTTGTTAATTCTAACCTTGCTGACTGTTTCTTTATACATGGCTTGTATAGCCCTCACAAGCCATTCGTCAACGCCTAGTTTTCTAAGAGCCCACCAGATAATGGAGCGGGGGACTCTGTCGAAGGCTTTCTCCAAGTCGACAAAAGCTAAGTAGAGGGGTTTACCTTTAGCTAGGTACTTCTCCTGTAGTTGTCGTACTATGAAAAGAGCGTCTGTGGTACTTTTGCCTGACACAAACCCGAACTGCATTTCATCTAGGTCAATTCTCTCTCTGATTAGTTGCGCTATTACTTTTTCCGTGACCTTCATGACCTGGTCGATTAATTTAATGCCTCTATAGTTACTCCTATCTAGGGCGTCTCCTTTACCCTTATAACAGTTAACGATGATGCTGCTATGCCAGTCCTTCGGAACAACCCCATTCTGTACGACTTGGTTAACTATGCGGGTGACCATGGTGTGTCCCACCGTGCCAGATGCCTTTAGCATCTCAGCAACTATTTCCGAAGGCCCAGCCGCCTTACCTGTCTTCATATCCTTGATTGCCTTACTTATTATACTCCCCTCAACTAACACTGCTGGTCCCTCTATTGGGTCGATATGGGGGAGACTGTCTTTCTCCCATTTATTCTCCTCATTTAGTAGCCTTTCATAGTGACACTTCCAAGCTACCTTCTTATCAGCGTCGGTGATGGCAAGTGTGCCATCGTCGTTTAGTACACACTTCTCCCCGACAATATCACGGTTTTCCTTGACGCATTGCCTAGCAATCCTGAACACCTCACGTTTTTGGTCATCGCGTTGTAGAACATGCTTGAACTTTCTTTCCTCAGCTTTCTTTAACTGATTTGTTTCTACCTTAATTGTATATCTAAATATATAGTTTAGATGTATATCTATATATATAGTTTAGATATCTGTTGATTCTGACAACAAGCATTCCTTTTCCTTGATCACTAGATCAGCCTACTCATGAATTTAATGTGCAAGTGGCTGAGCATTCCATAGATACGTGTATCCTTAAAGTAATTCTCAAGAAGATTCAGCTTGACACAGTGCGTGACAAGGCTGGCTCTTTGAATTACAGGTACAACTCATTTCTTCCAATTAAGTGAACCAAAGCAACATGAAATAAGTTGTCTTATTCAATGACATAACGTGTTGCAAGGAATCAAACTCACAACCTTACAATCTTGTGCTGAACACCCTAACCAATAAACCTTGCACCTTCACAGTCCATCCATGTATTCACTAACAACCTTGTCACATTCTGTGTGACTCTGCGAACTACATTAAGGGTAGATCTGTCTGTGGAATGATCAACCACTTGCACATTAATTTCATGAGCAAGCTGTACTGTTGAATGAAGTGCAACAGTCATCATTGTAACCAATGGAAAGCCAGTATATATATATATATATATATATATATATATATATATATATATATCCATATGGTTGGTGTTAGAAAGGACATCTAGCCATAGTAACCAAGCTAAAATATAAGGATGACATGGCTTCCAGACATGATTTGTCTCATAATGTGACAACCTATCTAATTCATGCAAGCATGGAAAAATAGATGTTAAACAATGTGACAATGATGATATATATGTTTATATATTTATATATATATATAGTCAGTCTATAGTTCTGAGACTGGAGAGTACTCAATGCATGGGGAGATGCAGAATGAGTATAGAGAGAGATATGAACCCGACCATGACGGCAAACGGTCCAGGCTTGTATGCGGTTCATCTCTCTCTCTCTCTCTCTCTCTCTCTCTCTCTCTATTTATATATATGTGTGTACCCACATACACACATATACACTGCACATGATATTATGTTTATAGATGGTATTTATCCTCACACATTCATATATTTTTATATTTCAGAGTACTTGGTCAGCAAGTGTTTCCATCTGGGGAGCAGGGATATGATGCTGTACCACGCCTGCCATATCAATCAACATCCACTACCCATCTCATTGAAGATGACCTGTCTTTCTCCAATAGTTTCACACCTCTTGACTCAGATCTTCAGCTGTATGTTAACTTTTACATTCACGTGTATTATTATAATAATTAGTATTGTTTCAGTGATGGCACATGGCTTAGTGGTTAGGGTAATCGTGAAGTTGTGAGTTCAATTCCCGGACCAGATGATGTGCTGTGTCTTTGAGCAAGACACTTTATTTCACTTTGCTCCAGTTTACTCAGCTGTAGAAATGAATTGCAACATCTCTGGTGCCAAGCTGTATCAACCTTTGCCTTTCCCTAGGACAGCATTTGTGGCATGGAGAGGGGAGACTGGTATGCATTGGCGACTGCTGGTCTTCTACAAATAACTGTTTGTACTTTTGGCACAAGGCCAGCAATTATCTCAGTATTACTGGTACTTTATTTTATCGACCCCGTAAGGATGAAAGGCAAAGTTAACCTCGGCGGGATTTGAACTCAGTCCGTAAAGGGACATAACTGTGCTGCAAAGCATGGCGTCCGACCCTCTACCGATACTGCCAATCCACCTTGCCCAGTCTTGTGCCTTGGAGGAGAATTTTCTAGGTGCAAATCCCTTGGTCATTCATGATCGAAAGTTAAAATCACTTATGTGTAGTCATATCCAGTTCTGCTTCAGCAAGCCTATAATACAGTTAGCTTATTAGATAATTAGAAATAACTCGAGGATTTTCACTGTAGTCATATATTGGTATATTAAGTTGTGTGTGTCACTTAGAGCTGAGTTGACAAATACACTAGCTTTATTTATTTTAGTGTCCACACACTGTGTTATAGTGAAAGGATTGTTGGGACCCTGATGTGAAGAAAAAGAGATAAGTAATCAACCCCAGTGCTTGGCTGGTACTTGATTTATCAAACGCAAAAGGGTGTAAGGCAAGATTTGAACTCAGAATGGAGTTCCTCAGAAAGAATGCTGCAAAGCATTTTATCAGGTGTCCTAACAAGTCTGCCAATTCACCACCTGTACTCTAGCTTTATCAAATTTGTTTTAAATAAATATCAACCATAATAATATGCCACATGTATTTGTATATTTATATTTCCATCTGTATCTCCTTCAAATCTAAACACAAGCGTACACACAATGCATTTGCTGTCTATTACTATGATAAGAAGTTCACTTTCCAATCACAAGGTCCTGGATTATAATCTTATATTTGTCCCTGTAAATAGTTATTTGTCCAAATTGCTCATACATTTAATTTTGCATATCATTTTTACATATATGCTGAACATTTATGTAATTATATCCTAGAAATAAATTATGAAAATATCATTTTTATCTTTAATCACTTCTGCATGTCAGTAATGAACATTAAGTATTGGGTTTCTCTTAGGAAAACACAAAATTTGCATTTTGTTTGGTTGTTTATGTATCTAATAATCCCGGTATATATGGCAAACCAATCCTGGATTCCAAAAGTGAAATATATTCAATGCTATTACAATCATTATTGAATGAAATAATCCACTAGTGCCTATATAAAATATGTTCTCAAATATTAGCTAATAATCTTTACTTCTGTATCTAATTGAAAGGTTAAACATCACTGGTAAATCTGCAGAACGGCTCAAATCACAGTCTCAGGCATACAGTGGATCATCACCAAGAGACCCCAACAGTACACAACAGAACCAAACTGATACTTTTGAAGAAATCATAGAGAAAGATGGAGATGTTGAGGAAATCATTGCAATAGACTACCCTGATAGGTTAGTATATATAATATATTGTTGTAACTGATGTTTTGTTGTTATTGCTGTTGTGGCTGTTGCCATTGTTGTAGCTATTTGTTGTTATTAGTTATGACTATTGCTGTTGCTGCTGGTAATGTAATAGATTAATAGTGATAATAGGCAGCAATGCTGTATAATAGCATGATCCATATGTTAGCAGAAATGTTTGTTGGGGGGGATACTTTGTGGTATTTACATTCTGAGTTCAAATCTCACCAATATCAACTTCGTTTTTCATCCTTCCAAGATTAACATAAGGTCAGTGGATTGGTAGAATCATTAGAGTATTAGACAAATTACTCTGTGGTATTTAGTCTGATCTTTATATTCTGAGCTCAAATCCAACCAAGATCAACTTTGAACGTCATCCATCTCTAGTAAAAAAAAACAGTTAATATAATAATAATTGTTTCTACTTTAGGAACAAGGCCAGCAATTACCCAGTGCATTACTGGTACTTTATTCTATCGACCCCGTAAAAAACTATTATCATTACAATTTTAAATATTATTCTAGTTAATACGAAGCATTGTGAAATGTGTAATAAATGACTGATAAGTTTCAGAAAACCAGTACAATGCAGTAGAAATATATAATGGGCAAAGGATGACAAATAAAACATACCCAGTATATTTCAACATATTTCCACTGCAGGTCCTGAGGAATACGAGCATATGCCTTTTCAAGGTCGACAAAACAAGAATTTACCTCTCGGCAATACTCCCACAATTTCTTGAAGACCTGCCGCAGTGTGAATATTTGGTTAGCTGTGTTGCATCTGGGGCAAAAACCGCACAGTTCATCAACTAACTTGGACTCGACAATCTCCCTGCATCTCTTTGCCAGATACTGAAAGTCTTAACAAGGAGATCTCTCTGTAACTGGAACAATCTCTCTTGTTTCCCTTTTTGAAATTTTGGATTATCACTCTCGATTGCCATTGCTTAGGTGTTTTTCTAGAGATCCAGGCCACTCAGCACACAATGCTTACCACTTTATCCTGTAGGTCACCCTGGACCTGCCAGTTTTGTGGGCTTCTTTGGCTCTTGGTAGTCTCAAGTTGCAGATAAACTAGATGGTTCTCAGTTGATAGTTCAGCACTTCTCTTAACATGAACATCCAGCACAGAAACAAAGCGATCAGAAACAATAACAAAATCAATTATTGATCTCTGTCCCTGATTCACCTTATACTACATATATTTATGGATGTCTCTATGCTGGAAGAAGGTGTTTATAATACAGAGTGCATTACTAGACCAGAAGTCTAGTAAGGCCTCTCCATCGTATTTAGATCAGGTTCGCCATTCCTTCCAATCACTCCTTTGCATGTCAGGTGGTCAGTGCCAGAATGTGCATTGAAGTCTCCCATCAGGATATATGACTCAGTCTTAACTACATCTAATGCTGCAGTGGCTTTATCAAGGAAGGACCTGTATTTGGACTCCTTGTTTGGTGCATAAACTTGCACCACCCACAAAGACCTATCTTTCAGCCTAAGCTTCAAGAGGCAAACCCTCCCTTCTAATGGGATCCAGTTCATAACACATTCTGATAGCCAGGGGCTTGTGAGTATCCCCACTCCCACCTGTGCAGTCTGGTGCCACACCTGATTAGTGGTGTTTCCATCCTCCATCCAAATCTACATTGTCTCAGCCACAAAATTATGTTGAGAAAACCCCAACTATATTAAGCCTGTAGCATCTAGCCTCCTCTACTAGTTCCTGCTCCTTACCTATAAGAGTTGTGATGTTCCAGATTTCAAATATTAAGGTTTGCTCCCTTCTAAACCTCTTTGGGGTCTCAGGATATGCAACCTTTGTGCGTCCATCCCACACCTCCCAGGACAGGTCACAGGCCCATCACTAGTTTTTGCAACATAGAGACTGCAACATATTTTTCGAACAGGCCCCTCTACCCAAGACCTGAATGTGTCTCTTGGTAACACGCGTGAAAGACGATGCTGTATGGTTCCCCTTTGTTTTCCTCATCATATTGCAATTTCAGTTTCAGTTTCAGTGATCTTATTCACGCCAGTCACCAATCTGGTACTTTATCAAACCCATGATGACTAGGCTTTTTTAGAGGACCCCTTTAATCACCTCATCATAGCTACATCATTGGGTTGTGAAATTTTCTTGGAAGTTGCAGTTTATACCCACTACTCCATCTCCCCTAGTAGTTTACCACTGTTGGTCTGGGGTTGCGTATTCGTTCAGCAGTTTCCCGCTTATATCGCAACTAGCTATCATATCTGGTGGCAGTATCGTTATCTACCACCTGCAACCCATTCTCTAGCAGAACAGCTCTACTGAGAACAAATTGCTGTCCTTTTGCCTTAATTGACTCTGTCATCTACCCTGCACTTCAATAAGGATTTCTAATTTAGGCAAATTGCTGCCCTTATGCCTAAATTAGAAATCATTATTGAAGTGGAGAGTAGATGACAGAATCAATGGAGCACCAGACAAAATTACTTTAAGACTAAAATTATCATGTTTTTTTTTGTACTGTATGTGTTAATAATATCTTACGCTAGTCCTAACTCTGACCCTCAGCCATTTTTTAATTCAGAATAGATACAGTAGCTGATGGTCAAAGACACTGTCTAAAATCAAGCCACTACTATCGAACTGGTTACCCTCCCATTACACCCCTGGCCTGTGTCCGAGAAAATATTGCCAGTGCAATGTTTGACTACACGTGGAATGAGGTAAGAACAAACCTATTTTTTACAGTTGCCTGCCATATTTATATCATCATCATCATTTTGTATTCATTTTTCCATGCTTGCATGGGTTGGGTGAGTCTTTTCCAGCACAGCTTCCCTCCATTCATTGCCTTCCTTTGTCATATCTTCTGTCTTGTTCAGTGTTTTGAGATCAGTTTCACCACTTCCATTCAGATCTCCCTCAGTCTTCCGCTACTGAAACTTCCTTCTACTAAGATCTCTTGCCACTTCTTCACTCATTGATCATCATAGCTGCAGTTAATAATAGTTTTATCATACAAAAACTACGTAGAGGCTTATTAACATCTCTCTTCCCCATACCAATAGTTGATGTCAGTCTGTGGTTGGTTTACAGAATATAGGGATGTGGGTTGAAGGTTGGTTTAGTGGAATTTGACTACATATGCATCATGTGTCCACACAAGCACAATTTTTACTCTGGCACCTGACATTCTTAGCTAAACTCGCTTCCTTATAAAAACATATCTGTAGTTTACCTATTGTACATATCCTTAAACTAATGCAGTGTAACCATCTTCACTATTTAATTCTTTTACTAAGGACTTTAACTGTAGTTCTTTTATTGTAAGAACCCTACTTTTATGGTGGTAAAATGTCAGTATCATTAGAATGTTGGATAGCATGCTTTGTGGTTTCCTTCTGATTCTCTGTACGCTTAATTCAACTTTGCCTTTCAGCCGTTCAAAATCAATAAATATGGTACCAGTCCAGCATTGGGGGTTCATTTTCTCTCTCTCTCTCTCTCTCTCTCTCTCTCTCTCTCTCTCTCTCTCTCTCTCTCTCTCTCTCTCTCTCTCTCTCTCTCTCTCTCTCTCTCAATTCTTTTCAAATCTGGAGATAATGGGCTCTGCCTGGTTTAAA
The DNA here is from genome assembly GCA_964016885.1 of Eledone cirrhosa. Classification (NCBI taxonomy): domain Eukaryota; kingdom Metazoa; phylum Mollusca; class Cephalopoda; order Octopoda; family Eledonidae; genus Eledone; species Eledone cirrhosa. The sequence goes on along the minus strand of OZ024740.1, from coordinate 141,416,130 downwards.
TGCTCAAGTATATTACTATGGTGCCCCTACGACTCTATCAAGAATTAATTATGACATGGCTCCCTAATTTTGTATAATACTAGTAGTCATACCTGGCCGTTCTCAGGTTTTCAAACACTTATGAATATATGAATTCATTATATTTTGGATAAATTACTTTAAACAGATGCTGACTATCTTCGGTTGGTCTGGGAATGTTGATATACTTGGAATTGTTGTGTTTAAACAATTCACAGTTGAGCTTCATAATACTGTATTTTAAAAAAGCAATTATACAACCTAAAATAAGAAATTTATAAATTATATTTATATTTATTTTATTTTAGTTGAGCTCCATAATACTGCATTTTAAAAAAGCAATTATACAACCTAAAATAAAAATTTATAAATTATATTTATATTTATTTTATTTTATGGGAAAGATGCTTTTTCAAAATATTGTATATAATTACATCATTATCGTCATCATCGTTTGACATTCACTTTCCACACTAGCACAGGTTAGACGGGTTGTCCTATTTGAGGCAAGTTGGATTAGGTGACTGTGTCTTGCTCATATAGAACTGTTTCTGGCTAGATTTCTACAGCTGGATACCCTTCCTAACACCAACCACATTTACAGTGTGTGGCGGATGCTTTTTGTATATCCCAGAGCTTAGCAGTTAAGAAATGATGATCAGTGAAATAAAGCCCTGTACTTAAAAAAAAGTAAGGATTGGCATCACAAAGAGCATTTGGATGTGAAGTACTGCTTCAAAAGGTTTCATCCAACCCATAAAAACGATTACAAGTATAATTTTTCTTTTCTGAATATCTCTTTTTTATAGGTATTGGTCTGGATGAAAAACTTGCTCAGCATGTACCTTGAATATGTCAGAGGTAAAAGCTATTTCTTTCCTATTATTCTTTTCAGTAATTTTTCATTTTTCTTTCCTTTTTTCAGAATTCTTAAGAATGTGTTTTCATTATCTTTGAAACCCAAATTTTTCAAATCTGATTTAACTACCTCTTTGCTAAGTCATCCAGTTAACTACTTCCATTCACATTGCATATTCATATCTGCATAGTCATCTATCCTGCTGCATGATATTATTCAATGTCTTTGATGCCCAGTTATACTTTTCAATTCAATTTTACCTCCAAGCTCTGCATTCTGAATTCAAATCAAGCTGAGGTCAACTTTGCCTTTCATCCTTGCAAGGTTGATACAGTTCCAGTTCATTACTGATATCGATTCTTCCTTTATATTTCTATATCTCTTCTCACTAGCTCTATTTCTCTGGAAGAAATTGACTATGCTCCCACATAGAGAGGGATGGGCTCTGCCATGTTTAAATGCTTAAATGTCATAACGGCACCTCTACAATTCTATCAGGAGTTAAGTTACCAATATTATTTTCTCACCTTTCTCTCTCTCTATCTCTGTTTCTCTCTCTCTCTCTCTGTTTCTCTCTCTCTCTCTCTATATATATATATATATATAATCATCATCATCGTTTAATGTCCACTTTCCACACTAGCATGGGTTAGATGGTTTGTCCCATTTGAAGCAAGTTGGGTCATGTGAGTGTGTCTTACTCATATAGAACTATTTCTGACTAGATTTCTACAGCTAGATTCTCTTCCTAATGCCAACCACATTTACAGTGTGTACTGGGTACTTTTTGTTGTTACTCCTTTACAACCACCTTACAGTGTGAGCTGGGTGCTTTTTGTCGTGACACCTACATGACCACTTTAGAGTGTAGGTGGTTTCTATCATGACATCTACACGATCCTTAACAGTGCAAGGGTAGTGTGGACTGGTGTGGAGGTGTATGGAAGGGAGTATAGTAGTTAAGAGGTCCCTACAAGGTGTGTGTTTGAGTCTGTGTATGTGGGAAGGTGTGTCTTCTGTGTTACTGCATAATGCCAAAGATCTTGATCCTATGTCATTGTATATATATATATATATATATCAAACAGGTGTTGAGAAGTCTATTCTTCTTCCTTTGCCTACATATCGTGCCGAAATTCAAAACATTTCTAGAGAAGCATCAAGTATGTATAACTATCCAAAGGTTAGTCACTTAACTTACCAATTTATTTTGTTTGTTTTGTTTATTCCAAAATAATAATAATAGCCATCCATCATCATATTCATCATTACCTGTATTATTATTATTATTGCATGACAATGGCAGTGGATTGGCAGAATCATTAGAGCATCAAATAAAATGCTTTGCACTATTTGTTCCTGCTCTTTACATTCTCAGTTCAAATTCTGTGAAGTCAATTTTACCTGTCATCAATAAAATAAAGTACCAGTCAGGGACTAGTGTTAATATAATCAACTTACCCCTCCCCTCAAATTGCTGACCTTGTACCTAAATTAGAAACTATTGTAGTATGGTCTCACCCCTCCTTCAGATACACTAAAGAAATTAAATTGCCTTGCCCATCAAACATACTCCCTCTGTCTATGTATGTCACTTTTATAATAGATGTCACCAGTGTGAGTGTCTGTCTGTGAAACATACACCCACACACACACCAGGTCCGAACACAGAGGAACCAAACTCCCACTGTCACTACCATAATTCAGTTAGCAATCATACTTCTATATTTAAACGTGTTTTCTTCTGTTTCTCTCTATCTCAACAACTTTGAATGTTTTCCTTATCCCAATTGTAACTCTTATTCTCCATAGGTCAGTCTATCAACAAGAACACCATCCTTCATCACTAGTTCTACAAGTTGGAAACCTCAGTCTCTTGATGGTATTCTTACTGTAAAGCAGAAAGACATAGTCGAGAGACCGGGTGCCATATTACAGTGAGTACCATTTTCTCTCTCTCTCTCTCCATATATATCATCTTCATTTAACATCTTCCTTGCCCTGCTAGTAAGAGTTGGACGGGTCTCCACAGACTGAGTCAGTACTTAAGCAGAGCTACTGACCTTTCAGTTGTGCCAGGGTTTACATTTTGCTTACACATGTTCCCATGCTCTACTAATGGTATTTTATCATGATCTCAGCACTAGGGAGGTTATCATGCCTTTGACATTGCTGAAGAGTCTTTCTGATTGGCAGGCTTTTTACAGCTGGATACCCTTCCTATCACCAACCACATTACAATGTGTACTGGGTGTATTTAACATGTAGTTCACCAACACTAAAGAGGGTGTCATGCTGTTAACACAACTAAAATGTCCTCTCAACACTTTTTGATTTGATTTCAACAGCAGGATACCCTTCCTATTGCCAACCAGCTTATAGGATATACTGGGTGCATTTTTCATGCCATCAACATCAGAGGTTTTCAGTGATTGACTCAAATATAAAACCCTCTATCCTATGGAGGTGGGGGCCAAGATGAGAAGGACAATAAGTATGAAGTCATGGGTGCATGATAAGTGTGATTATATTTGAAAGGATGGTGAGTAGGATAAAGTACCTCTGATAACATGAGGAAGGGGAACTGTGATGATAGCTGCCACTAAAGCATTCTGACTGGTGTGTCAGGATTTTAGTGGGGGGAAGGTAGTGATGTGAGAATAACTACTAAGGAGGGGAGCATGAATGGGGTAGGCCTGTACAGTGATGATGAGAAATAGCTACTAGGAAGTGCCAGTTGGAGTGAAGTCACATTCTATGTTGGTAGACAGGTATATATGTATATATATCATCTTCATCATCTTCATTTAACGTCCGCTTTCTTTGCTAACAATGGAGGGATTCGCAGTCTTTCGTCATCTCCGAGCTTCAGTGAATTAGGATTAGCTCACAAAACATTTACCCAGATTTTCTTTGGTCTCCCTCAACTGCATTTTTCTTCCACTGGGATTTCTTGGCACTTGGCACTTTACTCAATGATCATCATCTATATGCATAACATGTCCATACTATCACTGTCTTCTCTCTTGCACACTACATCTGATTCCTCAGCTCATCCATGCTTTGTTGTTCATGCACATTAACATTGCACATCCATCAGAGCCTGCTTGCTTCATTTCTCTCCAGTCTTCACTATTCATGTCTTACTACCATGCAACATCACAAATAGCAGACAGGCATTACACAGCCACCCTACCGACCATGGAAAGAAACCTTTTATTGTTAACAGAAATAATAACTCCAGGAACATATTCTATCCTGTTCCTATTCTATCTACTATGCTCTCAGAGCAACTGCTTCCATTGCTGATTAGATCACTTAGATAACAGACGCATTCAACCACTTCTATGGATCCTTCCTGGGATTAGAAAAAGTTTATTTTACCGATATTCTTACTATTATCTATCCTTGTACATGTGCCACATACAAAGTTTACCTTTTCTGTTAGTCTGCTTGCTACCCCACTATACTTCATGTACCCAAGATTTATACTATGTATATTATATAGAGTTTTTACCTACTGTTCTAAATATTGAGCAAGGCTACCTCTCCAATGGGATCTGGGTCTTTGACGCAGCTAGTTTCCACTCACAGCTGCCAGCCTCAACCATGGTGATGGCAAATGCCTGGATGGGATAATCCTTTTCCCATTCAAAGGAGGTAAATCTCTAATCTGTGATGCTATGTGTTATAACACAGTCTCTGCCTTCAACTTTGTCACTGGCTACAAACCTAGGCACTGCCACCTGTAATGGTGAGGAAGATAGCCAAATACTGGGACATGACCAATTGCTTCCTTTTTATGCTGGTTGCCTTTGACCCTCAAACTGCCATTTTCCTCCACAAAATTGAAAAGAGTACATCCTGCCTAAAAAAGGAGCCCCTTGATGTGGAGTGGTTGATACAGTGGGTATCACTAGATGTTCTCCATGGCAATGCCTTCACCATTTTGTCTATGATGTGAAGCTGAGATATACTACCTAAACTGGGGTGAGGAGTCTGCCAATCCTTCTCCCCTTTCCCTTACTTTTACTATTTAAGGTTTTCTCTTTTTCTTTTTTTTCATTGCAAACATATAATCCAATTGAAATTTGTTGAATAAAATATCTTGCATTAAAAAGTTTGTGTATGTTGCCAGGAGTTGTGACCAGTAGATAGTATCAGCAATGGAAAGACCAATGGAAACATTGTTTCCTTTGTCTGATTCAACAAGTTCCACCCCAAGCAGTAAGCGAATGAGGTCTGGGATCTTTTCAATCAAACTCTATCTATATGTTGTGTTATGTTATTTCATGTTGCTATGATGACCAGCCAGCCAGTTAACAAAACATCATTAACTTTTGAATATTTATAAAAGGGATTGAGTATGTGTGTATATGTGTGACGCCTGAACGAGTCTCCCCTACCTTCAACTAACTTACCCTCCACCTCTTGATCCCGGCCGAGAAGATGGAGAATACATTGCCCCAGAAGACAGTAAAGAAGACACGCTGGAACAGCCACTCTACCACACACTTGCAGGCAGCCAACTACGCTGCAAGCTCTACCCTAAACCTATTAGAGAGGGGCCAATACTTGGATAGTTTGCAAAGAAAAAGAACAAAATAGTGAACAGAGCAATTGGATGAATCAAATGTTAAATATTTTTAATATAAAGGATTAGTTAACAGAATTAGTTAAACTCTCAACTTGCAACTAAGCATCTCATTGACATTTGAATATATACATAGTAAAGAAAAAGAGCAAAATAGAGGAAAACTGAGCAGAATAGTCTGTTGAATATTCAATATTTTTTATATTCTAGAGAATTAGTTTGTGTATGTTGTATTATGTTATATTTTATTGAACTGGGACATAAAATATGAGATAAGTTGTCTTCGTTTTGTTTTGTTTTTCTCATTGCTTTATTTTATCATGTATTAATATTTAAAAGAAATTTCTCTGTAGAAAAATGCTTACTTTATTGGCCTAATAATATGTTTGTGTTATGTTGCTATGATGCTGAGATTTGAAAGTGTGTAACTTAACTGGGACATAAGATATAAGATATTGTTGTTTTGTTTTTCTCTCATTGCTTTTTATTTTATCATAGATTAATATTTAAATTGAGAAGAGAGGGGGGATGGAACATACAGCTAGCAACCTTACCTCTATTAAAAAAAGAATTGCTACAGAAACGCTGAACAGTCATTCAATGTTACATAGGAACTAAAACAATATTCATACATAAATATGTATATACGTATTTATATATATGCATTTATATAATTTATATATAGGTATATATAATTTATATATATGTTATATACCATCATCATCATCACTGTTTACGTCCATTTTTCCATACAAGCGTGGATTAGACAAGTTGTCCCATTGTGAGACAAGCCAGATCAGATGACCTTGTCTTGCTCACACAGAAATGATTTTGACTTGGTTTCTACAGTTGGATGCCCTTCCTAATAACAGCCACATTTACAGTGTGTACTAGGTACTTTTTGTTGTGACACCTACACGACCATTTTACAGTGTGTACTAGGTACTTTTTTCATGTCACCAACATGACCACTTTACAGTGTGGACTGGATGCTTTTTGGCATCGCACCAAAATGACCACTTTACAGTGTGAAATAGGGGTTGGGGAGGAGAAGGTGCATGGGGATAGGATAGATAGATCTAGAGTGGAGGTAGGGACATGGGTCAAAGGTGTGTTAGGAGGGAAAGATAGGGAAAACTGGTGCATACTAGATGTATGGTTCAGTCCATGCATATGGAATAGCAGGTCTTCTGTATTACTGCATAACACCAGAGATATCAATCCTGTCATCACTTTTGAAAGGTGCAATTGTGCAAAGACAGCTTTTATCACTTCATCCCAAGTCTTCCTACTTCATTGCTACCATCATCTTTGAGTGCCCTGCACCTTTTTATATGGCTTTCATCCTTCATACACATCACATGTTCATACCAATGCAATCTCCTCTCCTGCATGCTGCATCTGATCCCTTTTATGTCCAATTTCTCTCTCAGTTCATGCATGCTTTGTCATTGATGTATATTAATATTACACATCCATCGAGCATGCCAGCTTCATTTCTTTCCAATCTTTGCAAGTTCTCTGCACAGTGCCTAGTTGTTTATACGTCGCTACATATATATATATATATATATACACACACACACATACATAGATGCACACTTTCATAAACATTCATATATGTGTGATTATTTTTTATGAATTAGACAATTTAGAACTATCACTCTTTTATTGTAATTTTAGTTTCAACTGTTTTTCATTTGGTTACCTGCTGATATATTACAGTGATGGTTCTGACATAAGTCTACCAACACCAATTTCTGTGGGCAGCAACTTTCCTCCACAAAGCTTTAAAATGTCACGTCCAGGCAGTGTAAAATATAATCGGTTGATAAAGCCATGGCGCCTAGCACCCCTTTACAATGTTCAAGAAATATCAAAAACTCCGTGCATGGTGAGTATATTCTATGTACAACAGTACTTCCTCTCACAGATAGCTATATTTCTTACTTCTAAATAACATTATATATACAACTGCATGGTGAGTATTTTTCTATGTTCAGCAGTACTTTCTATCATAGCTAGCTATATTTCTTATTTCTAACAAAAATATATATACAAATGGAATTCAAGCCAACAAGGGGCCTTTAACTGGTTGCTGGACATGCTAGAAATAGTAGCCACATTTCCTTTAAATCACACCCTACCATCTGAAAAGAAAAACAGGACACATTGGATAACATAGTATGGAGTGTACTATGCATAAAAAGAAGGCAGGATAGTCATGGCTGGAATTCTTTTGATTAAAGAGATTATTGGTCTACACAAACACAGAGCTAAACAACAATAGCAACAAATCTAATCTGTTGTTAGTCAAGTTATAACGTTTATTAGCATTTACTTTTCTGGCCCATGGATACAGTACATTAGCAGAGGTAGAGATTGATCTTATGGACCTGATGTTACCATTAAAAGAGTAAATTCATGATTTTTTTTATTATTGTTTAAAGTGTAATGTGATGTAGAGGCTCTGATTTTAAGAAATAGCTCAAAGCCTTTAATCTGTTTCTATTTTGTCAGTGTTCTCACTTCAGAAATATTTTTATCTACAGGATGAAGAGGTTTTAAAAGTAACAAAACTGATGCCAGCTGGAAGTGAGAGCCTATCTTCTCCTCCAAGTCTTTTAGGGTTTCGTAATGGATGTCTTCCACCAATTTGCTCCACAGTTTCCCTTGAGACACCTGTCATCCGTCCCCAGGTAACACATGTTAATGATTATCATATGTTTTTATAGAGACTACCAAAAAATTCTATTGCACTATTTGTTCCAATATAAAAACTACCAATCTAAGAGAGAAAACATCTCGATGAAAAACTACTATGATTTGAAGTGCAATATATTTTCAATGATCTACCAACTATAAACAGGATATTCTAATATACAGAGACTACAAAAAGATTCAACAACAGAAATTTTTAGCTGCTTTATAGTTGTCCTTGTTTTTCACCTTTATTTTTGTTTTGTTTTTGCTTCTTTTGACTTCTGTTTTCCTTCTCTTTTTTCTCTCTATCATGTGTATTTGTTTCTTAATGTAAGGGAGATTAAACACCTATCATAGTCTGTCATGGTTTACTAACTCTACATGAACATTTTAACTAATTATAAATATAAATAAGTATAGGTCAGTGGGTTTGCAAAAATGGCTGGGTTAAATGGCCTTAAGTATTAGTTTCAAATTTTTTCATGTTGGGTTCAAATGCCACCAGAGTTGAATCGGTTACTGTAACATGTATGTATAGGTGAAATAATTATTAAGTATTGATTACTTTTTATTAAATACAATGAAATAGGAAGATCATCAAAGAGATAATAAGGAATATTCCACCAAGATACATCTGCCACTAAGCATTAGTAAGAAATGAGATTCAGTATCTCATATGTTCACTAGCATCACACCAAGATGGTAATACATTATGAAGCTAATCATCAATCCCATACTCCTGCCTGCAAAACCTTCCACAGCAGGCCCGGAAGTCTACAAAGCAAGAATATACCTCTTGGCAATATTCTCACAATTTCTTGAAAACTTACCACAGTGTATCAACTTCATTTCTTAATTTAGCCCAGTTTTCTTGTCTCTCCTTGGGTGAAGGTAACTTGCTCTAGATGCTTTGAGAGTTCATTCTGTAAGGCAACTGTTATGCCAGGGTAATTGATTTATCAAACATCCATCTTTTTACCCTCGAGCCTTCTTTTTCTTTGCACCTGGAGGTTCACCTTTGATCTGAGGAGAAGGTGGTCTATTGAGAATTTGGTACCTCTCATTGCTCTTGTGATATGAAAGTCATGCAGATTATGTTGTCTGCAGATGATAAAATCTATTTGATGCGAGTTCTTCAATCTTGGATGCATCCACATGGTTTTGTAAACATCAATCATGGTGAAAGTAGAAGTTTGCCACATGAGTTCTCACTACCGATACCATGCTGACCATTAATGACTTCCCATGCTGTATGATTTGAGCCAATTTTTGCATTGAAATCCTCCAGGGTGATCAACTTATCACCTGCAGGTACTCTGCATACAACTTCAAGCTGTTGGTAGAAGGTTTCTTTCTTTTCATCTTGGTTTGTCATACTGGGCGCATAGACACTTACCAAAGTAGCTTATGCATTGTCTGATAAGGGGAGCCTCATAGTCATGATTCTGTCATTGATGCCCATTGGCTATGACTCAAGTTGAGAGACAAGAGGGGTCTTTACTGCAAAGCTAACACCTGCCTTCCTTTCAGCTCTGTGACCTGACCAGTATATAGTATATCCTGATCCAACCTCACTTAAATGACCTCTGCCTAAAAATCTTGTCTCGCTGAGGGCAGCAATGTCAACTTTGTACCTTTGGAACTCTCGTGTTATCAAGGCCATTCTTCTTTCGATCTAAGACAGTTCACACATTCCAAGTAGCAACAATCAGGGGCTTGGCAGTCCGTTTCCATTGGCAGTAGCCTGTCCGAACCCAGAGATTCCTAACACTCTCTGCTCTTTTTCTTGTCTGCCCTCTATCTTGAGCAGTGGTTCCAGAGCCACGGGGTACTGAGGGCCAATGTTTTTGTGTCTGTCATGTTTGTGATGGGAGTTGATGCTAGGTGTCATATGCACAGGCAAGTTACTGTTGTTTGTGCAGAGCCTCACCAACTCTGTCCACCTGTCACTACAAGTCCAGGGCAAACTGAGATAAGATAGCTGTTCTCATTGGAGACACAGACAACTGAACTGTAGATGGCAGGTCACAACTTATGGCCACAACCATGAGCTATGCTCTATGACAGTGCCCTTTATGTAGATTGTGCCTGCAGGATTTTCTGTCTGGGTTTACTCACATAGCCTTTCCCCACCCAAGAGGTAACCCACAAGGAAGCAGAAACAGATGCAGGTCATATAGATATATATATATAAGCATGGAGGCACATGGCTTAGTGGTTAGAATATTGGCCTTGCAATCGAAAGGTTATGAGTTCAATTCTCAGACCGGGTGGTGTGTTGTTTCCTTGAGCAAGACACTTTATTTCACATTGCTCCAGTTTACTCAGCTGTAGAAATGAGATGATAAGGACCCCAGTCCCTATCATTCCACTGCAAAGTGGTCGTGTAGGTGCCACTGCAAAAAAGCACCCAGCACTCACTGTAAATGAGGTTGGTGTTAGGAAGGGCATCCAGCTGTAGAAATCAAGCCAGAATCAGTTCCCGTCCCACCCTTGCAAGCAGGGAAAAGCGGACGTAAAATGAAATGATGATGATGAAGCAGTACTCTATTGTATGACACTCATAAACTTCAAGAAGATATAAATATCACAACTTCCCTATTTCCTTTCCTTTTCAAAATTTGGGGAGCTTGTTTTCTATGTAAAATGCCATTATTTAAACAAAGACCATTTCAAAGTTATAAATCATTACTTTCTTTTTTTTTATCCTTTTGAAGTTTTCCTTTTTATTATTTAAATTTCAGTCTGATCCCTCATGTCTCTTCACACCCACTAACTCCTTCATCCTTGTTCCCAAAATCTAAAATAAAACATTAAAATCCCTCCTTGTATTTTCAGAGGTACATGGGTGGTTCTAACAGCAGTCGTATCAGCAGTGCAGTTGGAGACAAAGATGCAAGAAGTGGGCTCTTCCTTCATAGGGAGAGATCAGGTGTGTCTGTTGAAGGACGGCCAAGCACAACACATGCCATGGCTCGGGTTTGTTAGATTTCAATTCTTAACCCTTTTTTTTACCATATTTCTAATGAAAAACAATGCATATGATTCACAAAGAAAAAGTATAGGAAAAAAGTTAATATAAACCTATACCTATATATGGTTTCTGTATAGTATATTATTATTGTATTCATACCTTCAGTGTTAAGAATGCAAGCAGATTTTGCCATCAAATTTGTGGTAAAAAAAAAGGACATCTTATACACCAGAAAACTACTTTTCTTATTATTAAGCTGGTTCTTACATAAAATTATAATTGTTTCTACTTTAGGCACAAGGCCAGCAATTACTCAGTACATTACTGGTACTTTATTTTATTGACCCAAAATAAAATTATAATGGAAGGTTTTTAGATAAATATAAACACTTTAATCAAACAGTTTGTATGGGAGACCCAGGGATAGTTTCAGGCAGTTTGATAGGAAAAAATTTATTTCTAAATTGCTTGAAACAATTGACACCTCTCTCTTCAAATAATTTTCTTCGGGTCCTGGTAAAAACCTACATGGAATGCCTGCCTTAACCTCTTCAGTTCCGTAGATGAGGTAACTCATCCTAACATGTATGTATTCCAGTGCCACACACAAGATAACTCGTCCTAACATGTTTGAACTCCTTTCCAACAATTCATAACTTCCAAGTTATGTACTTGTTCCCAAAAGTTCATAACTTCAAAGTTATGAATTCGTTTCCAACAGTTCATAACTTAAAAGCTAGATGGAGTTACTAGTTTGTTGATGTAACGTTTGTCAATCAAAATAGTCATTTTACTGAAAAGAAACCCAGCACAGCAACTAGCTGTGTAAAATATATGCAGCAGTCAACAGGTTAAGACATTATTGCCTGGGATATAGCACCTAGTTAATCCAATCACTGAATCATCAGTGATGTAACATTGTTAATACTATTATTTATATGCTGCTGTAATAGTGTTGCAGATTTGATGGGAGGAGTATTTAGCTGTAATAGAGGCAAAGCCAGTGGACTAATAGAATAAATAAAACATCCAACAAAAAGCCTTGCAGTATTTGTTCCAGCTCTTTACATTCTGAGTCAAAATCTCACTAATATCAACTTTAGCTTTCATCCTTCCAAGGTTGATAAAATAAAGTACCAGTAATGCACTTGTGCCAAAAGTAGAAACAATTATTATTGGTAAATTTAATGTGAAATGTATTGTTACACTTACTATTAGTACATTTACTGTAAAATATATTAGTATATATTGGGCTCTGCTAGAGTCAGCAGCAACACACAACCACGTGTTGCTACACACAGGGGAAAAAAAAAATAACCCCCGAAATAGAGATATGTACATTTATATCTAAATATCGTTATTATTATTTACTTATGTCCCTCTGTGTTTAATGTGAAATACAAGTTCATTAATATATGTATCTGTATATATACATATATGTATGTGTAGGCACTTGTGATTGGAAAAAATTTCTGGACCTAGAAATTCAACACCAAACGAGGTAAAAATTTTCAACTTTTCCACATCTACTCTGTCTGAATGTTCTGTTAACGTAACATCTGCTCCAAGCTCTATTTAAGATTTGTTTACTGTACATTGATGATCTTATGCTTGGATTACCCATTACTCAAATACTTTTGCGTTCTAAACATTCGCGGCATTAATTCACTGTCTAATACAAGATTCCTGGAATCGGAATGTGCTGCTATGATGGAATACATCCTAGAATGGAAACATAACCACAAATAATAAATGCTATTAACCATTGATAACGCATCAAATATAACGCACCAAAATATACGTAAAGAGCGAGAGAAAGAAACAAAATAAAAGGAAGGGGAAAAAAATTTTTTTTTAAACCGACCATCAATTCACTGCCAAATAATTATTTGAATCGGATTAGAAAGAGAGAAGAACCCCTCTCCCCCCCCAAAAAAACCCCACGTGTTGCTTCCCACACAGATACACATATATATGTGTGTATACCAACACACATATGTACGTGGGCATATATGTATGTGGTATGCTAATATTATGCTATTAATTGGAGCAAGTATACCCATTTACAGACTTTTTCATCTCATTGCAATGAGAGCCATACAGAGCTGTTATACTAGTCGCGAATTATTAAACATCATAGTTCGCCATACGTAACCCAAGATGCGATAGATGTTGAATCTGACATCGATGAAGGAAATTTGCTTGCATCAGATACAAATCCTCTTGAGTTAATGAATGTTTATCTTAAACATTTTCCATGCTGCTTCATCGGTTCTAACACATTCTTAAATCCACTAGACTCTATCCATATCTACATTGATGATTTTACGCTTGGATTATCTGATTACCCAATAGTCAAACATTTGTGGCATTAATTCACAGTTTAATCCATGTGGCTGGGAAGCAGAATGTGCTGTTGTGATGGAATACATCCTAGAATGGAAATATAACCTCAAATAATAAATGCTATTAACCATCGATAGGAACCTCAAAAATTTAATGCACCGAAATATACAAGAAGAGTGAGAGAAATAAATAAAAACAAATGGAAACATAAAACAAAACAAAATGAACCACCATTTCACTGCCAAATAATTTAAATCAGATTAGATAAAGAGAAAGAAAAAAAAATAGAGAATATATTTATTTGTCGTTGTGCTGCCAAATGATGCCAAAAGCCACTTCGGTCAAGAAGGCCATTGGAGCGTCACTCACAGAGGCTGATAGAGCAGCCAGCTTGGCAGCCGTTATAGGCAGCACCAACAATTGTCACTACCATTAACAAGCAACAGGACAATAACAACGACTCCGCAACTTCGGTGAAAGAAGGCACTCGAGCCTCAGCAAACAGCCTGGCAGCCCGAATTGGTAGCAGTTTCAACTACCACCACCATTAACAAGAGGAAGCCAACTCCAGCATCAGTGACAATAACACATATGTTTTCAGGATTGAATGACTCACCTTTAGCTATAAGGTCCTATGAGAAACTGCTAACATGCTCGCATGTGTGCGTCCTGAACTCTGGGTCTTTCCACTGGGAACAACCCCCTGTTTTCTTTCTTTGTTTTTTGTTTTGTTTTTTGTACATTCATCCATTCATTCATTCATTTGCTAACATTCTGCCTTCTTGTGTGTGTCCCTCCATGCACCCCGCTCCTCTTCTTTTCTCTCTTGTCTTCTGATGCCTCCATATTTGATGTAGATGAGCTATGAGGCCCTCTTATCAGCACTTTCCCTTCCACCCACACACGCCAGCCACTCACCCCTGATGCCGCTCGGTGTCCCTGGCCCCACGCCCTATCCCCCATCCCCACAAGCCGACACCTGCAGCACTTGCAGCACCACGGACAGACGGAAGAGAGGCTGGAACTGTTCAGGGTGTGGCTGCTTCCACCACCTCACCTGTGTTGGCTTGACGTGTTGAGCTTCTAGTCCCCTCGTCTGCCCAGCCACGGCCGTCTGGTACACCACCAGATGAGGCAGCAAGCTTGCCTGACGCCCAAGCCTCGCTGGTCAACATTGCTCGGCTCAGGCGGTTCCAGAAGATCCCACTCAGGATCCCGAGAGAGGCTCGGGTGCCGGTAGCCGATGCCCTCACTTCCTTGATTGAGAGCGCCCTGGACTCCAATCGGCCAGCGAGTCGGAGCGACTCTTTTATTTCGCCACACTCGCCCTCAGCCTCCCCAGTTCTGGCACTGACCGAGGTGGCCGGTCGACAGCAGCCTTTGTCAAGGCCAATGTTTCATCCTTTGGGCAAGTGCCCATTCCAATCATACCTAGGGACGCCACACACCCCACCCTCAGATACCCCCTTATCTTCCACCCCTGAGGCCAGTGCCAAGCGTTTGGGTGACCGCGTAAATGCCAAATTAATCATGGGGGATGTCTCGGCCGCAGTCAGAGTTGGTGCCTCAGAGGAGACTGTCCTCCAACACACCGAGGAGGTCCTGGCCGCCCTGCGACTCAAGCACCCTGAGCCACCCACTGATCTCAAAACCATACCCCCACCCGATCTCCACTTGCTCCTTGCAGCTTCCGACGCAGACATCATGTCCCGCCATCAAGTCCTTCCCAGCTAGCAGCAGCGGAGGTGCTGATGGTCTCCGACCAGGCCACCTCAAGGAGTTGCTGTCCCCCCCTCCCTCTCTGCTGAGGCCTCCGTCTCGGACGTGCGGTCCATCAGGTACAGGTGACCCCCAAAGAGGTAGCCCTCATCCTCGGGTCACTGATCCATCCTCCGGCCATCCGTTCCACCATCAGGTCCAGGCTTCAACAACTCCAGACCCTCACGAGCCGACTGGGCTTGATCGACGGCCACCCAGCTCTCTGTTGAGGGACTGCTTCGCCATGCCAAAGCTCCTCTATACCCTTCGCAGCGCTCCGTGCTACACCACGCATCTCTCCTCGCTGACCTCGATACTTGTATCCGAGCAGTAGCCGAGGAGATATGCAACATCAGGTTTGATGACATTGGATGGCAACAGGCCACTTTACCTGCTTTGCCGGCGTTTCTTACTTCGGTAACCTCATGCCGCGTCCTCTCAACAGGGTTCTCCAAAACATAATAGAACCCTCTGTGTTCAGAGAACGTGAGGCCGCCTGTGAGACGCGGGACCAGCTGGGACTTAGACCAGTAGACGACGTCCCTCCTCCTTCTCCCCTTGCTGATGTCAAGTCCCCCACAAAGCACTTGGGATGCCATCCAGTGCAGCCTGGCTTCAGACAAGCTCACGCGCCAGCTCAACCAGCACCGCTTTGCCTGTTTTCGTGCGGCCTCCAAACCCCATAGTGATGCCTGGCTACATGCCCTGCCCTCCTTCTCCACTGGCACACAGCTAGACAACAATAGTCTGCGCATCAGCATTTCCTTGAGGCTTGGCCTCCAGATCTGCGAGCCCACTAATGTCCCTGTGGATCCACCGTGGACTCTTCTTTCCGCCTCCACCCGCTTTCCTGTTGCCACAGTGCCGGCCGTCTTCCATGCCATGCTGCCCTCAATGAGGTCATAAAGCATGGCTTGGATGCTGCAGGCTTCCCTTCCCAGCTCGAGCCGGTGAGGGTGGGGATGGCAAAAGGCCAGATGACATGACCATCTTCCTGTTCCGCGGTGGCAAACCCCTCGTCTGAGATGCCACTTACACCGACACTTTCTGCAGCCGCAACCTGGTGCAGTCTGCGACTAACCCAGGTTCTGCTGCACATCGGGCTGAGGAGGCCCAACTCCTCAAATACCAGTCGCTCTCCAACAGGTTTGCGGTTGTACCCTTGGCTGTGGAGACTTCTGGTGTCCTCGGCCCTAGGGCTACCTCCCTACTCACCACTATAGGCGCTGAGCTGGCCAGCCGTGTGAGTTGGAGTGGCTTTTCCAGCGTGACTCCCTTGCCGTCCTCCAGGGAAACGCCTTCTCCATTCTGTGGGGAGACAAGCTGATAATATTGTGTAGTCACCTACTTTTATATAGTTGTCATAGTTGTTGTCAGAGTGAACCTTTCTATTGAATCAGTGGTTGTACATTCTACTTTTTCTCTATATCTCTCTTACTGCCTGTATCTCTAACTCTCTAAACCTTTACCTCTACCCATCTTTCTACTGTGAAATATATTATTACATTGCTGGTGAATTGGATGAGTCATTAGAACATTGGGTAGAATGTTTTGTGGTATTTGTTCTGGCTCTGCATGTGAAAAGTTCATGTTTATTGCTCATCCTTTTGAGGTTGATAAATTAAGTACCAGTTCAGTACTGGAGTTGATTGTCCATACCCCCCCCCCCTCTCTCTCTCTCTCAGCTGTGTTCTGCCCAGAAGAATGATGGGCTCTGCCAGGTTTAAATGCTCAAGACATGTATGTAACAATGATGCCTCTATGACTCAATCTGGAGTGAAGGGCCTATGAATGACATGGATATTGGCACATTTACTCTGGAATATATTGATACACTTACTATGAAATGTGTTATTGGTACACCTAATTCTATCATAACTAATTCTGTTGTTTTTTTCTTGAAACTCTTAGTCTGAAACACCTTTCAGTACTTTCCTGATGCGTCGGGCATCTACACCACCTTGGCAACAGACTTTGAACTCCAACAGAGGGCATCCATTAATAGGTAAGCAACTAGGTTGATTCAAGCTTAATAACAATGATGGTAATCATCATCATCACTGTTTAACGTCCATTTTGCCATGCTTGCCTGGGTTACACAAGTTATCCTGTAGTGAGATAGGCCAGGTCAGGTGACCATGTCTTGTTCACACAGAACTGATTTTGGCTTGGTTTCTACAGCTGGATGTCCTTCCAAACAACAACCACATTTATATAATAATAATGTTGTTGAAAATTTACTTTCAGGAAGTCAGAACCTAACTCTGGGAATCAGTGGCAATAGTCTACAGCCATTTGTCAGTGGAGATATCCATTCACACATGTCTCTGCAACAAGAAGATATACCTGAGGCTGATGAACTCCACCCAGAAGTTATTTGCACACCTTGGGGTAAACAGATTCATTTGTTTTGTTTTGTTTTTGTTATACTAGATTAGGTAACTATATATATAGTAGAAACAATAGTTGAAACTTCAAAGTCACTGCCACATTTCTCTTCAGAAAATAAATTTTCTGCTCACATGTATTAAGTGCTCATTCAGTTAATATTTGACTGTTTTAAGCACACTAGTATTTAAAACACCCACTTCAGTATATGATATATAAGTAGTAATTGGATTGCATTCGCAGGCAGTATGCTAAGATGAGCACTCGGTGCTATTGGGGAGCAGAGTATTGATAATAATTAGGGAACAAAGAATCAGTGTGGCATTATATACATATATAATATGTGATTAAATATGTATTTAATGCCACACTGTTTCTTTGTTCCCTAATTATTATATATATATATTCCCTAAAAAATGTATACACACCTCAACAGCATTCTAATAAATATTGCCTGTACAGGTAATGAAAGTTTGTATACACACACACATATGGTTTGCATATACATTTGTGTATGTACATAAAGATGTATATTTAGTTATTGTTTGAATTTTTAAGTACACTGTTATTTAAAGCATCCAATTTAGTGTGTGTGTATGTGAAGTGTGTATGGTGCGAAGAGCAGGAAGACCACAAATCAGGGTAGTACTCGATGGATGATGAGATGAAAAATAAGTACATTGAAGAGTTAGAATCCCTTGAAAAATCTGGTGGAAACAAGTTGAAATGACTAGGCTCACCATTGGCATTCTACCTCTTCAATACACACACACACATCTCTTCTATTTCAGCTCCTGCTACAACCAGTAATAAACCACTACGGAGAAGTCAGCAATACAGTACTACAGTTCAATCCTGATGCAATTCAAGGCAGGGTTCAACACCAGTTTCATCATCAACTGTAATGATTAAGATTTATGGTCAACATTTCTTATACATCATTCTCCGTCTATTGTAACTTTCAACAAATTGTACAGTTTTTAAAACTTTCTCATTCAATCAATAACAACGACAAACATTGCTACAGCAGCCAATCATAATCATCACTGAACCAAACGTACTGAAACTGCCAATCATAAAACATCGCTGAACCAAAGCACTTAGGGCAACAGTCAAACATAACAATTGCTGAACCAGCCAACTGAAACCACTCTTGAACCAAAGCATTGCTGCAGCAGCCAATCATAGTTATCACTGAACCAGCCAATCATAACCATTGCTGAACCAGCTATTCATAACCATTGCTGAACCAGCTATTCATAACCATGGCTGAACCAACCAAAAATTTGCTGCAGCAATAAATCAGAACCATTGCTGAACCAAACTGTTGCTGCAGCAGCCAATCGTAACCATCGCTGAACCAAGGAGCATTTTTATATTATTATTGTATGTTTTTATAAACATCTTAAATCTCATTATTTCTCTCCCTCCAAACTACATACTTGCACGCATATATGTAATTTATTTTAAATCAGTAAGTGCTTGTTTCTGGCAATATAAATTTAATCTTCTGGGCATTGTAAGCAACTTATGTCGCCTGTAGAGTAATCTCCCCTTAATACATAATGCAGTGTTAAGGGAAGCAATTCATTAAAAAAAATCCTGCATGTTAAAGATTAACATAAAGATCAGCCAGTAGGTGGAACTTGCATTACAAGTAACTGCCACTAACTAATAATAAATAATTACTCTGTACTCTTTGTATAGAAATCTGTATCAGATAATATTTGAAACCTGTAAAGTATATACCAGCATATATGTGTGTGTGTGTGTGTAAATATATATATATATATATATATATATATATATATATATATATATATATATATATATATTGAGAGAGTCTGCAGTGCTGGGACCAGGGAGGCCATAAATCAGGGGAATACTCTGTATGGGAAGAAGCATGGTGGGTATAGAGAAAGATAAAAACCTGACCGTGACACCAAGTCGTTTTGGCGTCGCAGTCGGGTTTTCACCTTTTTCTCTCTCTCTGTATAACACATTTCCTGTCTGTGTGTCTGTCCATTGCTGCTGTTACTATGTCAGCCACAAGAATTTATGTATTATGTGGCATTAGATTCAAACGAGAAATCAAATTGCATCATTATGAGTTCAATATACTATACTGACCAAAATGTAATGTTCACTTTTTTTAAGCAATCCACTACCTAGTCATCAGTAATATATATACATATATATGGCTGAGTGTTGTTGTTGTTTGTCCTTCAGAGCTAAAGATGACCACAACTACAGTGTGATATGTTGGCCTTTTTCAACTGTTTCAGGACCTTTCGTTCATTTTATATGGATTGGAAGGGGTCAGTCAGCTTCAACATCATGCGTGGACCCCTTGCTTTGTAGACTTCAGCAGGGATTCCATTTGATCCTGGTGCTCTATTACAAGAAATTTGGCTGATGGCTTGTCTGACTTCTTCCTTTGTAGAGAGATTGTCACGGTCCTAGTTGATTGCCACCTGAACAGTCATCACTTCTCAAACAGTGCTTGTATCTCTTTGTTGTTCTCCTCAAACCTGTCTACCTTTCTGCAGATTGCTAGTCTGTAGTGTGCAAGGGCAGTAGAGTAGACAGCATCTCTGAAAGTTGCCCACTGTTCTTCAATGCTGTCTGACCGCCTGCTATCTAAATCTCTAGTGCTCTTCAACTTAGAAACATAGAGCTTCTTTGCAGTCTTCTGACCTTGAGATCTCACAGGCTGTAAATGGAGTTTAATCTTGGACACTATGAGTTGATGATCCGTCCAGCTGCCAGCACCACACATAGCCTTAATTACTCTTACATCTTGCCAATCTGACTTTCTGATGATGACATAGTCAATTAGATGCAAGTGCCAAGATGATGGATGCATCTAAGAAGTCTTGCTATGGTAGGGAGGCATAATAGAGTATTTGTGAGAAGATCATGTGCAGTGCAGTTCTTGAGGAGTAGCAGACCATTGCTGTTACACTTGCCAGTGCCATATCTTCCAAGGATTCCTTTACAGTTCTGGTAATTTGACACTACTCTGGTGCTGAAGTCCTCAATGACAATAAGCTTCACTGACTGTGGGACTGCTGAGTTGGTCATTGTTGGAACATATGTATTAATTAATGTTGCATTCCTTTTGTTTCCTTGCTGAAGCTGGAGCATCATCAGGCAATCATTGACACCATCTGGAAGCTTGGAAAATTTATGAGCAAGGTGAGATCAGATGACAAATCCAACACTTGCCTCCATGCAGCTGTGACCTTTCTAGGTGTACCAACCACTAAGTTCTGTAAGCTGGACCATTTCTGCTAGGTGTGTTTTGCTAAGTGCTACAATGTGTCCATGTTGTAGCAAATTAGTTCTTTTGGTGACCAATTCTGGTCTGTCTGTCTTGGTGCTGTCTAGCAGAGTTTGAACATTCCACATGACAAGTTTGAGCACCTTTGCTTTTACTTTTATTTGACTGCTAAATGGGATCCCTGATGGCCAGAGTGTGATGAAGCAAGTTATGTTTAAGGTATCTTTTTTATCCCCTTTCTCCATAAGTGAGCAGAGCTATTCCTAAAGAGGGCTGCTCAGACATCCAGGGGGCTGCCAAACTCCACAGCTGCTTTGTTGCAGTGGAAAGTGACCCTGTGCTTCAAGTTGCCTGTGTGCAGGTTTGTGACTATAGCTTCCAGTGTATCCACACCAGCTGCTTTACTATTCACCTATTGCCACAGGATTTGAAGTAGTGGGAAGAATTTAAAAATTTGAAATCATGACTCAATCTCAACTTGGATTAAAATGAATAAAACTGTCAGTTTCACTCTCTCATCTTGGCCTATCAGTATCCAGTGGCAAGACAAAGTTGAGATGGCTAGAAATAAATCAAGATGCAGTGGATGACCAGCAGTTTCCTGCGTGTCTCGTGACCTAATTGCACTCTGCAACGCTTTGCTGGGTCTGCCTTTCTGTCCGCTAGACCACCAGGCAATGGTCTCTTCCACATAGTCCACTGAGATGGAAACTGTGTAGAAAATGATCAGATGCATCTTATATTATGTCACACTAATTCTACTTGAAAATTAAGTTAAGTACATAGGTGTTTGTGGAATACTCTGCTACTGTACACACTAATTCAATAAGGTACTTCACTTGATCAAACAACTGGATGCTCATATTTTGTTCTTAATGAGGGAGCTTATCATTTTTGTGTGTTTGTATATATATATATATAGTTATATATATATATATCATCATCATCTTTTAACATCCATCTTCTATACTAGCATGGGTAGAACGAGCTGTCCTTTTGTGAGGGATCAGGTTGGGGAACCGTGAATTGCTCACATAGAACTGATTTGGCTTGGTTTCTATGACCAGATGCCCTTCCTAACACCAACCACATATATATATATATATGTGTGTTTGTATGTATGCATATATATATATTAATGGATTGTAACCATACGTTACTGTTGGTTCACCAACTTGAGCACTCGATACATAGGTGAGTCCGTTAAAGTATAGTATGTGGTCTTGTACTACGGTCGGTTTCCTTCATAAGCAGAGTGTAATATTAATAAGAAGTAGGAATGAGGTGTCAGAGTTTCATCATTAATTTTATACAGGTGTCAGCTCAAAGTTCTATCTGCATTTTTAACAAATCCAAGAGTCTGATGAGCTATTGATTCCAGAATCAGGCCTGATCAATACAGATCAAACCTTCAACTGATCAATCACGAAACGCACGTCACACCTGAATAAACTTGATGATGATACTTTGAGACCTTGTTCCTACTTGTTACAGCCCTTGCCATTCTGAGTTCAAATCCCGCCGAGGTTAACTTTGCCTTTCATCCTTACGAGGTCGATAAAATAAAATACCAGTAATGCACTGGGTAATTGCTGGCCTTGTGCCAATAATAGAAACAATTATTATTATATATATATATATATATATATATATATATATATATGTGTTTGTTTGTTTGTGTATATATATATATAGATGATTGTATGTATATACAATTATTCAAGACCTGAAAGTGTGTATATATATATATATATACATACACTAACTGTTGAACTCTGATGTAGAATTTGTCTAAACTAATACCAACACAAAACTCTATAAAAGCCAATGGTTATGTAGAGTAAACAATAAAAGAAAAATATATATATTTTAATTTTATATTTTTATTCGTTTTATTTAAGCTGTTTTTGTTTATTAATTTTATCTGATTTCTTTTTATCTAAAAATGCCTAATGTTTAACCATAACAATATTGAATATTCCTTGGAATACATAATTGTCAAACCCTCGATAAAGAAGAAATACAACTTATTCTCATTTGTACACACTCTCCAGCCAGAAGAAATACAACTTATTCTCATTTGTACACACTCTCCAGCCAGAAGAAATACAACTTATTCTCATTTGTACACACTCTCCAGCCAGAAGAAATACAACTTATTCTCATTTGTACACACTCTCCAGCCAGAAGAAATTCACTCTGTTTATTACTGGACTGGTATATTATTTACCGGAAGGTTGAGAAACAAAGATGACCTCAGTAGGATTTGAATAATCAGTATTATAAGACTGTTGCTCTAGCAATTCTGTCAGTTTGCTACCTACTTGTAATATGTGTAATGCTTAGGGGGCATCTTTACTGAGAATGGAAAGCTGGACACAGAAATAGAGAATAGAGTCCAGAGATAAATGCTATCTCTCCTAAAGAACTCGAGTATACCAATGGAGACCAAAGCCAGGCTGATCAACTAAACAAAGCCCTGGTGCAAAAACTAACCTTTGTTATGTGATGTCTCTAGCAAACAGTTACTTTCATCCTTCCTCAACACCTGACACAAACATCTTTCTCCATAAAGATACTACATGCCAACCAAAAGGCCAGTAGCTTGTACATTCTCATTAGGATTGCTTTGTTTTGGTGAAGACTTTGTCTCAACAGACAAATCCATGAAGCTCTGGGCTGGTTGTTATTTAGCCCCAGGTCAAGACTGATCAAGTAGGACTATGATTAAAGAAAACTCAACTTTTCCGAGGCATCTAGGGTTAAGATGGTGGTAGTATGTTATTTTAGGGAGAATTGGCTGTTGTTTCTACCATGTCAAGTGACTGTGTAGGGCAGTGTTTCTCGATGTGGGACTTCAAATGGGCCTACATACTATGATTAATAGAGATGTATATGAAAACATATATGATGTTTCGCTATGTATATTTTAATCTGTAATCATATCACAGTACCAAGTGAGTAAATGTCATAGATGATCGACAAAAAATCCAGAAACATGTGCCTGTCATTCTCATCAGCTACTGAGATAGCTGTCACATTAATCACATAATCACAGCTTAAAATATTCATATGTTTATACCTTCACATAAATAAGGTGCTGACATGTCAACATAAACTGAAACCAATAAAAGAATAAACATGATTTCTGGTTTTGTTGGATCAAGCACTGGCATATTTCTATTAAAAAGGCAAATTTGTAGATGAATAATCGAAAACCAAAATTTAAACACATACAACAAAACGAAATTGCTTGTGAAGCGAATTCCTTAACCACGTAGCGAAGCCTATATGTGCACGCGTGCTTGCTTGTGTTTACAGATTGCATGTAAGTCGCCACTATTTTACATATTTTGTCTACTAAGTCCAAAATCCGTTATACTGTTGTCCGTTAATCCTGAAAATTATTTTATTTCCTTCACTCTATTGTTATGTCATTTAATAATAACAATTGATTGGCAACACGTCGTATATGAGGAAGTGTAATTAAATGTAATGATTTACAACGTTGGTTGGGAGATAACTCTCATGTCAATTTTGTGTGAATTTCTGCAACTGATTTTCTTTTTCTTTTATATCTGTATAGTGTTTCCTTTAAAATCTTTCTTAATTATAGAGTTATCAGCATTGTTGGAGATTCTTTAAGGCACCACGTCATCCAGATCACTCCCACCTGGCCAACCCAGCAGAATAATGTTTAAAAGCCGTTGTAACCTTGACCAACGTAGAAGCTGGTTACATTAACATAATTTGAGGGAGAATTTAGGTCTTCTTTTCAGCAAGCTGAAAGAGGTAACTCACACAGATATATATATATGTGTGTGTTTATTTGGTAGGTTTGAAGGCAAGAACAGTGCCCATGGCATTCACAGTTCCCCTTAATCGTTTACAAATCCACTTTTTTTGTTTTATTTAAGCAGTGAGTTCTACAGTACTAACATTCTGAATAGAAAGGATTTGGGGTAGTGATTTGTGTGGGGGCAGCTGCATTTGAAAAACGTTAGGTGATGAGAGGAGAGACTTGTGAGTTTGGAGTACCTTAGTGGAATTGACGAAGAGATCAGCAAAAGTAAGTACAGCAATGGAATAAGTGTATATTCAGGAACTAATTTTATACAAAGAAGAAGAAAAACATCCTTGGTATGCTAACCAACTTGGCAACTATTTCTAGCAGGATTCTCTCTGCACTTACGTTGTAAGTGATTATCATGTTTCGCAGCCAGTGTCTTCAATTCAAACGCTGGTTTACACACACACACACACACATATATAATATCTATGTTTATATATCTATAGTTATATCTCCATATAATATAAAAGATTCCATCATTCTTTTGAGAAACGTGGACCAACCACGTCTATGCAATGACACATGCTTTACTGTCAGGCAGATGATGAACCATCTCCTAGAGGTCACTATTCTTGGAAGCAATAATCAAGAAGAAAGTGCATTTATTCCCAAGATTCCTCTTATCCCTTCTACTGAGCAGCCATTGAAATCCTCAAGATTTCATCAGTTCCGTTAGAGCCAGTTTTGCTATGACCGTACATAAAGCTCAAACTCAGAGTTTTAAAGTTGTAGGATTGAATACAAAGGTATTACTTTTTACCCATGGACAGTTATATGTAGGTTGTTCACAAGTGGGAGCACCTAGAAATCTTAATATGTTATGCACAAACGGTAAAACAAAGAATCTGATGTATAAGGGAGATTTTTTTTTTTTTGTCAAACACACCATGGTCTCGCCTCATACTGTAAACCAGACAACACATCCAATACAGTTGTTTTCTTTTCAGCCTGTCTTATCTCATCGCCTGTTTACCCGAGCAAAGCTGGGTACATCAGCTAGTAAGGAAATATGAAAAAGACAAAACGTATGCAAAATATTTTTAATACAGCATGCATACAAACACATACACATACACACACACACACACACACATATATACACACATCAACCAATCAAGATCCCGCAACTCTTATCCAGCCAGTCATTGGTGGGGGTGGTGGTGGGCGACTAGATGTTTAGCTGTGTGTCCATCATGGCACTTCATTGGGCCATAGAAAGGCTTGGCAGTATCCATCTCTTCTCCAAGCAACCAGTCCTTCACTAAGTTTAACCTGCTTACAAAAGTAGTTACAAGGCTATAGCTGAAAAATGTCACAGAGCCAGAAGTGAGAGTTAGTTGAAAACCGGTGTACCTAAGGATGCTGCTGTTGGGCATGAGGATATTCTTTCTATTTGAAAACTATGATTTTAATATGTTTCTTTAAATCTTGTTTAACGGTTGAAGCCCATCCATAAGTCAGTATACATGAGGCAGATAACCTTATCAGAGTTTGGAAAGAGCTTTTTGAGAAATACTCCCTGCATGGTAACAAAAAACTAACATTCAGGGAAATTTTATAGCAATACCATAACAAATCCACTAATGAAAAGCTGCATGCTTGTTACTAAAAGGTCATGCTTGGCTACATTCCAGAAAGCTTCAAAGTAAGAGTAATATAGTTTATCTTGGACCATCAACCAGTGTATTAGCTCTCACTTTGAAAGATATGCTTTTGCACTCCAGGAACAGGAAATAACAATGAAATACCTAGTGCACAAACTAGATAGGGATACAGGCAAAACACCTAGATATGATGACTGATGTAAACACTGCGGAATAAACATCGAATATGTCACCCATATCATAAGCAGTTGTTTGAATATGTCATCACAATACTATCTTCTTATGAGGAATGATGTAGTAGCCAAAACACTATACAAAGTAGTTCATAGAAAGGATAGTCCTGAGAATAAATATATAAAACGCTACAGTGATGTGCAGGACATATACATACATAATATGAAAGAATACTGGTGGAGTATTCCAATCAAAACCCCAATAAAATACAAACATAACAGACCATGCATAGTTATATGGGACAGAGAAAAGAAGGCATACACAGTAGTGACAATCAGTCGTCCAGATGTTATAATATTAAATATTAGTGACACTCCACCCTAACTATACATTTAGCTTGGTATTTGTGATCATTGGGATACTTGGGTATGTTATTAACTGCCTCAGTTCAAACTTTGAGAAGCTGGGTTTCACAGAACCAGAAAGAACACAACTAGTTAGGAAGTTGCAAAGCATTTCAGAAATTTTACAAGTAATAACTGCATACACACACACATATAAAAACATATGCATGTGTATGCATATAACAAAACATACAGATCCACACACACAGTAACATCCCTACCTGCACACAGACACAAATGCATACAGACATACATACACATTTACCTAGTTGATGTTGACTAAATTCCAATGAAAGCGTTTTGTGTCTCTATTAGAAACTGGCTCTCTCTCTATTGGTGGAAATTTATAAAATAATAAAACCAAAAGAACATACATTCAAGTTC
This sequence comes from Eledone cirrhosa, assembly GCA_964016885.1. Lineage (NCBI taxonomy): Eukaryota > Metazoa > Mollusca > Cephalopoda > Octopoda > Eledonidae > Eledone > Eledone cirrhosa. The sequence continues at coordinate 141,388,791 of OZ024740.1, read as the reverse complement.
AAGTCCTTCACACATCTATAGATGCAAAATTTTGGACACATCATCAGTGTTCTATTCTAGACTTACTGGGTGTTTTTAGTCTTACAACATACACTAACATGCAAACGACCCAAGTTAATCAAGCCTCAGTCAGTGTCCAAGTGACATGCATACTACTGATCCTAATGATCATATCTCTTCAGCCAGAGCCATCTAGATGCACTCTCTGCTCCAGCAATGCCTAGAGTTCCATAGGCTTTACTAAGGACTCAAGCTGCCAACCTCCCCTAGCATGCATCTGGTCCTCCACCCATTCTTGCAACAACCCACCACCAACACTCCACTCTCTTGTGCCTCATACATCGTCTCATCCCAGACAACAGCTAGCTTCAGTAGAATGAACTGCCTTGTCACCTCAAAAAACAAGATGATGACTAGAATTTTCATCTGCCTTTCCAGATCAACTGTCATCACCATCGTATGCTCTGGCAAGCAAACGAACCAATTAATTAATCTTTCATTAGGTCGTTTATATATATATATATGTGTGTGTGTGCTTACCGTTTCTGATCCCATTGTGATTGCTTCAGTAATGCATGCATGTATGGTCTCATAACTCCCGATGGAATTATAGCGAGAGTAATAGGGTTGCATGAATGTAACAAGGAATACATTGTTTGTGTAGATAATATTTAATTAACAATGGTAGATAGTATAGTTGACATGTCAAAGTAATAGATGATAGAATGAAGCAAAGTTAGTAGTTACCGTTTTGATTGCCAGGCAAACGCGGCTGGCACAGGACGCCTGGCTAAGGCCAGGCGCCTGTTGGCCAAATGAATGGCAGAGCCAAATGAGAGGCTCTTGACCTGGTGCCGAAAAGGCAATGAGAGAATGAGAGCTTAAAGTTGTTAGTTTTATAGGGTACTGACCGGAAGTTGCAGAAAGGGTTCCACCCCCTGTCCAGACGCCAATCCAAACAAGGGAGACAACCGCTACAGAATCTTAGGGGCACTGTATTGACGTAGGTAGATTCTAGGGCATTTTTAAAACCTGGCAGAGCCCATCTCTCGAAGTTTGAATACAGTAGATTTATTCCAGAAAAGGATAGAGAGAGTGAGAAAATGAAAGTGAGATAGAGATATAGAAGAAGAATCGACCTCCAGTACTAGACTGGCACTTTAGGTGTAGATCTGCGAAACTCCGATGGGCTTTCCACCCTCTTTCCCCATCATTTTTCTACTAAGCTAGTCATTTTCGAATAGTTTTGAGGTTATATTCGTTTATAACACGTAAAAGAAATCGTAGAGAAAACTCCAAGGGGTTTGGGGGGGGGGGGGGGGTTTACCCACCGCACTTCCTCCGTTTTCCTGGGAAAAAGCCGATTGCCAGCATCTTGGAGGTTGGATTAATTGCTAGCACGTGAAAAATCCAAGGAAAAAAAATGTTCCCACTGAAACCGAGGAGGGTGTACTTCTATAAATTTACTAAAAATATACAACTATGTTAATGCTAGGTTAATAATTGATTTTCAAAAAATCAAAAGAAACAAACAAACCTGTCACAAACTAGTTTAGCGCGATCAGTTCTTCTCTATCCCGATTGCGTACGGATGTATGAATGGCGAACAATGCCGCAATTCAGAGATATTAAAACGAAAGAACGCCCGACATTCCCCTTTCCGCTATAATTGCTGGCCTTGTGCCTAAATTTGGAACTAACTGGATTGATAGTTTATTTGAATTTTCCAGGCGACCGAGATTTTGTTTACAGTAGATTAGTAATTTAGAGTTATCGGACTTGCCATTCGAACCGCCAGATGTCACGCCCTGTTCAAGGGCAACCCTTTGCATCATGTCGTTACACATTGTTAACGCAAATGCATGTTTATTAAGGATGTTTACGTTTTCAAGACATTTCTCAAATATAAAACCTAATTGGAAACACTTCTACAGAAAATTCGCCAGTAAACCAAGTCCTAAACAACACTGTAACGTCGGCACGATTGGCCATATAGATCATGGTAAGACGACTTTAACTGCTGCTATTACTAAAGTACTTTCCAAAGAAGGATTAACCAAGTACACGTGCTATGAGGATATCGATCGTGCACCTCAGGAAAGAATGCGTGGAATTACTATTAACACGGCACTTGTTCAGTATGAAAGTTTGCGCCGACATTATGCTCATATAGACTGTCCGGGTCATGTTGATTATATTAAAAATATGATTACGGGTGCCTCGCAAATGGATGGGGCTGTTTTGGTTGTTGCAGCTACAGATGGTACTATGCCACAGACTCGTGAACATCTCCTTTTAGCAAAGCAAATAGGAATTGAAAGGATTGTCATCTTCCTTAACAAGGTTGATTTAGTTGATCCTGAACTAGCTGAACTTGTGGAAATAGAGACTCGAGAATTGTTAGACGAGTATGGTTTCGATGGAAAAAGTACACCGGTAGTTTTGGGATCGGCACTTCAAGCTTTGAATGGTGTAGCTCAGTTTGAAGATTCTATTAAAGAATTAATTACAGTGATGGATGACCACCTGGTTATTCCTGATCGAAATATACAAGCACCATTTCTTTTTCCCATAGACTCAGTTGTAGCAATTAAAGGAAGAGGTACTGTTGCTGTAGGAACTGTTCAACAAGGTGTTGTAAGAAAAGGGGATAATGTTGAGATACTAGGTCGCGGCACATTGTTAAAATCTATTGTATCTGATATACAAATTTTCAAAAATTCAGTTTTGTCATGTTCAGCCGGTGACAATGCAGGTGCACTTTTAAGAGGTATGCGTCAAGAAGCAGTGCTACGTGGTATGTTTTTGGCCCAGCCTGCCACTTTTCATCAGTATGACATGTTTGAAGCACAAATTTACATTCTATCTCCAGCCGAAGGAGGACGTAATAAACCCATTTGCCACAAATACATCCAGCAGTTATATAGTGCTACTTGGAATATTGCCTGTTGCGTGTATCTACCGGACGATTCACCTTTAGTTATGCCAGGTGATACTATAAAAACAAAGATATTACTGAGAAAACCGATGGTATTCTTGAATGGACAACGTTTCACTATTCGTGAAAATCAAATTAGTGCCATTACTGGTATTATCCTCAGACCACTGACATCTGAAAAAATTGAAAAAATCCCTGGTTTTAATTACGAACGACCAAGACCCCACTTCATTGAAAGTGGTAATTATCTTGTTAAAAAGAGAAGGCAAAAGAAATAATTTCAAAGAAAATTGGGAGTATTTATTTTTATTTATACTTGAACAAATTATATGTTAACATGCATTCTTGAAAGTAATACCTTCCATGTTAGGTGATTCTGTATGTTACATTGAAGTTTTAATGAAGACTTCTCTCTCTTTAGCTAACAACTTGACGCTTCAAGGGAAATAATCATTATATTTGTATTTTTTAAAAAAATAGTTGAATTTATTTTAATATTGAGAACTTTTTCCTTTTTTCAATTTGTTTAATTTGAATATGTGGCAAGGTCATCATTTAATATTCATCATCATTTAACATTTGGTTTCCATGCTGGTATGTGTTCGACAGTTTTTCATGGTCTGAATTAGTTCTTATTTGGAGTTACTGCCCTACTAGATAGGTCAATAGACCATGTATTGGTCATATGCTCCATTTTTAAAGTATAGTTTCTATGGTTCGATACCCTTCTTAAAACTAACCATTTTACAGAGTGTACTGGTTGCATTTCATCATAACACCAACACTAGAGAGGCATTCATGTCCTCAACAAAACTAAAGAGTTTTCTCTACCCATCCAACAGTGATTATATATTTGTGCACCTCTTAGTTACTCAAGTATACTCAGCTGAAAATGAGTACCAGCAGTAGCTGAGAGGTTATCCCTGCAATGGACTGGCGCTATGTCCAGCAGGAAGTCTTGTACTCTCAGTCAACGCCAAGGAAAAGCACCAGCCTTGAGGTTTGAGACAGACTTTAGAAATGGTAAGCCTGATGAGCTGCAGGTCATGCATTGCTGTGGAAATTAATAGCACAGCATAAAGAATCCATTGCCATGAATATATGTTCCAAGATGGCAATATGTTCAAGAGAAGAAGGATACAAAGTTTGTAGAGATCAAAACTGATGTGATAATTGCCCATGGAAATAGACTGGCTGTCCCAGACATGTGGCCTGCCATACAAGGACACAACACTTACCCCTGCAACTATACATAGCACATTTAATGCGGACTGGAAGATTTTTTGTTTTGTTTTTTTGTCTGAAAAAGAATGAATGAAACCCTTTCTAACTTGTCTCCACTTATTTTCAAAAATTACAAGAGCCTGGAGAAAGTTTTTAAATTGAATGATAGTGTGATTCAATGAGTAAGCTATACAGTCACTCAAACTACTAAAACTAGCAGTCAAATTAATCTAATCATCTTTAAAATAGAAAGCCTTAGAAAGAGTAAATCAGTAAAAGATTAGTCAAGGCCTTTGAATATGAATATGGTCAGCTTGATCTGTGCTTACCTGGTGCTAAATGTGGTTCTTTTACTGGTTTCAGTCATTAGACTGTAGCCATGCCAGGTCACTACTTTAGAATTTATTTTTTGAAGTCTGGTATTTATTTTATCAATCTTTTTTTGTTGAACCACTAAGAGAATCAGATTCTTAATTATTTTAATGGTTTCAGTCAGTGATTTAGGTTTCATGTTTTGTAGACAACCTCTCTTATGCAGGTGCCATGATAAAATGCATCCAGTATGCTCTGTAAAGTAATGTGAAGAATGGCATTCAGCCATAAAAAAACTTACCAAAGAATCATGAGGACTCTTCACTTGTCAAGGACACAACTTTTCTCACAATAAAATGCACCCAGTACACTGTTAAGTGCTAGAATGTATGTGAGATGCAGGCCCCCAGCTCATCTGAGAGATCAGTAGCCCTGATTAAGTACTGAGTTTGTTTGATGACCAGTCTAACCCATGCAAGCATGGAAAAACAGAAATGATGATGATGGGTTATGTGACCTTTTGGGATAAATGTGAAACGGGTGAAAATATAAGGTATTGGATTTGCACCACGTGGGTTAAACTCACCCCCAGATGGCTTGTATTTCTGCAAATAACATCCCTATATTGCTTTGGTTTACCAAGGTAAAAAAGGTACCAGAATTTCTTTTTGAAAAAGTTACCTGCAGTAAAGTAGCATCCTGTTCAGGAAGAGATTCATCTTGAATCTTTTTCATGACCATATCTCTAATGAAATACACTATTTTTCTTTGTCCACTTATTTCTGGGGGGAAGAGTCCTCAGACATACCTTTCAGAGGATCTTATCAGAAGCAACCATCTCCTATTATTCTGGTTGGATCCCCAAGCAAGATCAACCAGACTTATGGATGTTATCCATCTAGCTTGTAGTCTGCCTCTAGGTCACCCGCTGGTTGATTTTGCCTGTAAAATCTGTCCAGCAATTCTTTCCTTATCCTTAGACATTCTAACCACATGTTTTTGGTATCAGAGCTGTGCTATCTCAATTCGGAGGAACCCCATTCAGAGAAATGTAATTATAAAAAAAATGAAAACGGTATGTCTTAGTTATTCTTGAAAACTATTTGAATATAAATTTTTATCATCTTCACTCATTTTCAAATATAGTTGGAGTTAATTTGATCAGTTCATTCTGTTGCAGTGTGTATAACCTGCAAGGGTATAGAAAAAGTTTACCCAATTAATAAACCAATGAACCAATTATTTCAGTTTCAAGGTATTTTGCCAGGACTCTAAAATTTAAATACAAAATTCTATAAAAATTATTAATCTTAAATCTCTTTCTTACATTTTCACAATTTGTGCCCTTACAAACCCTACTTTTGACAAAAGATTTTCTAACACAATTGTATTGTCATCATCATCAGTGTTTTACATCTGTTTTCCATGCTGGCATAGGTTGGATGGGTTGTTACATTCTGAAATCAGACAGATCAGATGATCCCTGTCATGCTCATAGATCTTATTTTGGCATGGTTTCTATAGCTGGATGCCCTTCACAACACCAACCACTTTACGGTGTGTACTGAGTACAATTTATCATGACACCAGCACTACTACTTTACAGAGTGTGCAAGGGGCATTTTATTGTGGCATCAAAACTATGGTGAATGCTGTGTCCAAATGATGGGAGTAGGGTGAAAGTCACACTGAGGGGCAGGTAGTAATGACCATTGCATATTGCTCACTGAGGGAGGAGAAAAGAGAGTGAAGGCAAGTGTTTGAGCAATGGAGGTGCCCTTGAAGAGAAAGAACAAAACTCATAAGGCACCAGTAATTTATTAATAAAACTATATACTAAGAAATCATTTTACTATCTGCCACTAGATATTAAACCCCATGTAATAACGTACAAATAAACAAGAATAGAACTCATTCTTAACCCAAGGAATGTGTGCAGTCATATCCATCATAAATATATATATTGTATCATAATTACACAAAATAATATTATTATATTTTTAATTGGCAATTGTGTTCAGAATGGCTCAATGGGGGTTTCAGTTAATTGAAAATTAAATTCATTTCAGAATTAATCAAATATGTTCAGAATATATTTTGAGTGAATCTACTTTTCTTTATCAAATTCTTGACGTTCTTTTAATGCTCTCTTTGCCATTATATGAAAGAATATATTTGAGAAGATTCCTCGTAGGTAACAGGCAAGTTTGTGATGAGGAGGACCAAGTATAACTTCTTGTTCCTTTAATAAGACCATATCTAGAATACGTTCAGCAACATAATCAGCTTCCATTCCTTTTGCAATTGTATCATCTAAAACTAGAAAAATATAAAAGAAAGAAAAAATTTTTTTTTCAATAGCATGATAAAATAAAAAGAAATTAGAATACACATTAACACATGTACATCATTTTACATCCATTTTTCTATACTAGCAAGGATTGGATGGATCTTCACAGACAGAGTCAATACTCAAATGAAGCTACTGATCTCTCAAATAAACCAGGGGCATATGTCTCGCTGACATACATTTCCATACTCTATTGAGTGCATTTTATTGTGGCACCAACATTAGGGAGAATGTCATGTCTTTGACACAGCTGACAAGTCCTCCTGACCTTTTGTTTTGCAAAGTATACTGGGTGTAGTATACTGGTGACACGACAAATCATGTAGATCACCAACACTAGGGAGGTTGTCTGTAATTGACACAACTGAAGAGTCCTTCTAACCCTTTATTTGGCAAGCTTTCTGTTGCTAGATACCACTTCCTATCAGCAACCACTTTACAGAGAGTAGTGGGTAGATTTATTGTGTAGACCACCAACAACAGGGAAATTGTCATATCTTTGACACAGCTGAAGAATCCTGACATTATCATAAATATAAAACCAGTAATGTTAATATCTCTGTCACTTCAAATACTACACCCTCTTATAGGAAGAAGCCGGCAAAATAGAAAGATTGGTCTAGTTCTAGGGATTGTTTATGTTTGTGGTAAGAACAATTTTTAGCTGTAAGTAGCATCAGGGAAAAACTTTATTTTCATCTCTTTGGAATAACGTTATTCAATAGAGTGCGTAACTCAGAGATCAGGGAGTCACTCCAAATCAAGAGATCACAGCTCCAATACTATGGATATGTGATTAAAATGTCTAAGGAAAGAATAAGAGGACAGGTTTTTACAAGAGAAACCAACTGGCATGAGACCCAGAAGTACACCACAAGCAAGATGGTTGCCCCTGGAAGGCATGTTTGAGGACTCTGCCCCAACAACTCTCCCAAGAATAAGTGGGTGAAGAAGATCTCTTAGCCAGAGGAGAAAGAACAGTGCATCTGAGACTGGTGGGAAGAAGGTATCCTCAGATTGGAGATCTAGTCCAGATACTCGCAACAAGGTGGATTTTGTCAAAGATACCAAACAGTCAGGTGATAGATTAAATCTAACATTCAAGAACAGGAAGCAGCCCTCCACAGCGTCTTGTAAAATTCACTCACAAGACAATGGCTGAAAACACCTGCCCCAAATGCCTGCAGTGAGATTGAAACATAAATAATGCAGTTGCAATTCAAACTTCTTAACCATATACCCATGTTTATACTTCACAAACCAGTTGATAACTTTTCACACAATTCAAATGCGTGAGCCCTTGTGGATATATCATGGAGGAGATGAGCTCTGGCATGCCCTAGTTGCACTGTTCAGGATTTTTAGCATGGGTTTTCTGGCTGGATGCCTATCACCAACTAATTTACAGCAAAGAGTGGGTGAATTTTATCATGCCACCAACACTAGAGAAGTTGTCTGTCAGAGTCCTCTCTATTCTCTATCAGGTTTTACTCAGAGTGACTACTCTCCTGTGTGGGTTGCCTTTGCTATGGTTTACTCTGATGTTTGAAAATTGACTTTTCAAGCAAAGTCTTTTCATTTGCAAACTTTTCTAAATGATTTTTGTTGACACAGATCATCTCTAGCTTCCTTAGACTGATTTTTATCTGCCTTTCATAAAAATAAAATCTTCAGTAGTCTCTACCCACTTTAGCATTTAAACCGACCGTGTCCGGCCAGAACTCTCACCTCTTTCTGTTTAAATTGGCTGTAACTGGCCACTCATACCTATTGTTCTCAAAATAAATAACATCAAAATCTTGTACATTCGATATTATGTAAGATAAAGCCTTTACTGTGAAAATACAATAGTAAATATAGAAATAGAATAATATAAATGATAAAGGGCTACACAAGAAAATGGGTTTTGGATGTCACTATATCAGACAACACATACAAAAGATTGATTCTGGTTCATTCCCATAATGACATTGAAAATAATTCTGAGGTGATCTTACACTTCTACCCAGCATGTTTTTAATTTATTACTGGATGATGCCTCAGCGACTATGTTGGCTTTAGGCTTACCTGTCCATGCTGGCCACGTGTGTTTAGATAGGGTGTTCCAATAGTTGAATGGCTGACCTTAATTATCAATACCAAGGCAAAAATTGAATTCAGAACACAAATAACTGAAACAGACACCACAAGGTATCCTGTTCAATGCTCTAACAATTCCACTAATATGGATGCCATTCATAACACCAACCGATTTACAGTGTACTGGGTACATTTTATTGTGGCATCAGCACTAGAGAGAACTGAATAGAAAGCAACTTCTTTGGTTGTTCATTTGTATGAAAACCAAATTCTACTTGGGGCAGCTTTACTTTTCATCATGCCAAGTTTGATCAAATAAGTACTAGCATTGTACTGAAGTCATTTGTACTTCGTAAATTTTTGGTCTTGTACCAAAGACAAAGGTTTTATATGAAATATAGTGGAAGTTGTTTATTATAATCACAGTTGTTTATTAATCAATGGCTGATCAACCCTATTGATCTTTCTTCAGAAACTGATACCTACTTCCAGCATTTAACTGGGTTAAGGCAATATAGAATATAGGGTTATGCAGAGAAACATGATTAGAATGTTCACAGTGGATTTGAACTAAGACTCATGTATCCCAATACTTTATCCACTCGGCCATCTCACATCTACACTTAGTCAGATGCACACGATTTAGAGATAGAGACAGAAATAGAAGCTGAGTGACAAAGAGACAGATATACAAGCTGAATGATAGGCAGACAGATGAAATATACAGGCTAAATTACATGCAGACATGAACTGTACCGACTGAGTGACAGGCAGATATACAAGATGAGTGATAAACATATACAAGCCGAATGATAGACTGACAGAGAGGGAAATAAACTGGAGAACTCACCATTATGTTGTGATCCATCAGCACGTACAGCATTAATAGAGATATTGGTTTTGATATAACTGGGACTTATCACACTCACTGTGATGTTCTTGTCACACACTTCTGATCTTAAACAGTCAAAGAAAGCCTGGAATGCATGTTTTGATGCTGCATCTGGTAGGAATGGAATAATGAAAAACCAAGAATGATAACAACATCCAGAATTTAAATACACTCACCAAAGTATTTTATGGTAATTTCACTGTTCAAGCAGGAGTTAGTCTTGCAAGCCCTATGACAGGCTTCATGCAAATCAAGGGATCTCTTTTAAGGTAATGTTTTAAAGTTGAATACTTTTCCTGACACCAACCGTTTTAGTTGCCTCTTATAAGATACAGTGATATGGTGTACCTATTCTAAACTGGATATACACAGCATTCTACTTATTTTAACTAAGGTATTTAATCTGATATACTTGTATGGAGGACAATTTAGCATTGGTGCCAGAGTGAAATGCACTCAGTATACACAGTAAAGTGTAAAAGTGGTAAACAATATAACATCTTCCTCTTTCCTTTCATGTTTCTGCTTAACTCTTTCATAATCATATCTCTATGCCTATTATTTTTAAATAATTTCGAAAATTGAATTTGGAGTGAATTAGTAATATAACTAACTTTCTCATTATTTATCTGGTGTTTGGAATATAAGTTGCTATTAAGCAGGTATCTGGAATTTCTTACATAAAATTATAGTGAAAGGTTTTTAGATAAATATAAACAGTTTAAAACAAATAATGTTTTATTATAGAACCAGGGACATTTTCAGGTTGTTTCATATCAAATAGGTTAACCCTTTTGAAAACCAATCTGGCCAAAACCAGCTCTGGTTCAATGAAACAAAAACACCCATTCTAAAGGGTTCCTACTTAAATTCAAATCTTCCAACATAATTTTATATAAGAACCATATGTTAGTAATAAAATAAAAATGTTAGTAAATGCTTCCAAATTCTTCATTAATTAGTTGAAATAAAGTGTATTTCATTAGAAATATAGTCACATAAGGGTTAAGTGGAAATATGAAGATGCTGACATTAGGAAATTTAAAAAAATGAAATATATTTAGCCAACTTACATGCTGACCGGTACGGTATTCCTATTTTACCTTGGACACTACTAACTCCAATGATATGTCCACCTCCTCCACTTATCATAACGGGCAGAAGAGCTGCAAAAGAAAAGATAATGCACTTTTTTTTGTTTTTTGTTTTGGGAGAAAAGATACCATTTCTATTATTATTTATTGGTAACGCCATGATTCACAGCATAGAGTTACATCCCTTCCAGTTCTAAGTTCAAATCCCGCTGAGGTTAGCTTTACATATCCCTATGGGGTCGATAAAATAAGCACCAGTAACACACTGGGGTTGATTTAATCGACGGCCTTGTGTTTAAATCAAAAACCATTGTTTTTTTATTGGTTTTAATCATTAGACTGGTCATGTTGGGGCACCATCTTCAAGAGATTTAGCCAATCATATTGACCCGAGTC
>OZ024740.1:141367506-141370006 GCA_964016885.1 Eledone cirrhosa | reverse complement strand
AGGAAAACCGTGATATTGTCGGGGAGAAGTGTGTACTAAACGACGATGGCACACTTGCCATCACCGACGCTGATAAGAAGGTAGCTTGGAAGTGTCACTATGAAAGGCTACTAAATGAGGAGAATAAATGGGAGAAAGACAGTCTCCCCCATATCGACCCAATAGAGGGACCAGCAGTGTTAGTCGAGGGGAGTATAATAAGTAAGGCAATCAAGGATATGAAGACGGGTAAGGCGGCTGGGCCTTCGGAAATAGGTGCTGAGATGCTGAAGGCATCTGGCACGGTGGGACACACCATGGTCACCCGCATAGTAACCAAGTCGTACAGAATGGGGTTGTTCCGAAGGACTGGCATAGCAGCATCATCGTTAACTGTTATAAGGGTAAAGGAGACGCCCTAGATAGGAGTAACTATAGAGGCATTAAATTAATCGACCAGGTCATGAAGGTCACGGAAAAAGTAATAGCGCAACTAATCAGAGAGAGAATTGACCTAGATGAAATGCAGTTCGGGTTTGTGTCAGGCAAAAGTACCACAGACGCTCTTTTCATAGTACGACAACTACAGGAGAAGTACCTAGCTAAAGGTAAACCCCTCTACTTAGCTTTTGTTGACTTGGAGAAAGCCTTCGACAGAGTCCCCCGCTCCATTATCTGGTGGGCTCTTAGAAAACTAGGCGTTGACGAATGGCTTGTGAGGGCTATACAAGCCATGTATAAAGAAACAGTCAGCAAGGTTAGAATTAACAACGAATATAGTGAAGAGTTTAGCGTAAAAGTTGGCGTCCATCAGGGCTCTGTTCTCAGCCCCCTACTATTTATTATTGCCCTTCAGGCTATAACAGAGGAGTTCAAGACAGGCTGCCCATGGGAACTCCTATACGCAGATGACCTGACACTCATAGCGGAATCAATGGCCGAGCTAGAGAAGAAATTCCAAACATGGAAGCACGGCCTAGAGTCAAAAGGACTTAAAATTAACCTGGCTAAGACCAAAGTACTAGTTTGTAGGAAAGAAAACAAGGCGGCGGTCCCTTCTGGGAAATGGTCGTGCTCGGTGTGTAGGAAAGGCGTAGGTAGAAACTCTATTTTATGTCCTAAATGCAAAGTATGAGTGCATAAAAGATGTAGTGGGATCACAGGTAAGCTAACTAAGAACATAGATTTTACATGTGGCCGGTGTTCTGGTGCAATAAGTAGCAGCAAGTGCCCACAAAATACTAGCTCTTTCAACTGCGCAGAGGGTTCTATAGAAATAGTGGACAGCTTCCGTTACCTGGGCGATAAAATCAGCAGTGGGGGAGGGTGCTCTGAAAGTACTGTAGCTAGAGTCAGAACTGGTTGGAAAAAGTTCAGAGAGCTTATACCACTATTAGCTGCTAAAGGGTTCTCCCTAAAAATGAAAGGCAGGTTGTACGATGCCTGCATACGAACAGCAATGCTGCATGGCAGTGAGACCTGGGCATTGTGTGCAGAGGATATACGCAGACTAGAGAGGAACGAAGCTTGCATGCTCCGCTGGATGTGTAACAGTAATATACGTGAACGGCAAAGCATAAACGAACTAAGGAAAAAATTAGAGATAAGAGGGATCAGATGTTGTTTACTCGAGAGAAGGCTACGTTGGTATGGACACGTGATGCGCATGAAAGTCGATAGCTGTATAACAAAGTGCAGGGCAATAAAGATAGACGGTAGTCACGGAATAGGCAGACCTAGAAAAACCTGGGACGAGCTGATAAACTCCGACATCACACACTTACACCTCTCCAAAACAATGTCACTGGACCGAGACCTTTGGCGGTACTCAGTAACAGAGAAGACCCGCCTTACCTAAATATATAGTAAAACCTACTCCAGCCAGTAGGCATCTCTAACAAAATACACCCCGTCCCACCCCCACCACCCCCACCCCATCCACACCACCCCGTTCTATGTAAAGTTATGTTGGTGCCGCGCCATCGAGGCCGAAACAAATGAGATCGTGTAGGTGTCACGACAAAAAAAACAGACAGTCCACGCTGTAATGTGGCCGTGTAGGCAACACGGTAAAAACCTCCCAGACCCACACTGTAAATGTGGTTGGTGTTAGGAAGGGCATCCAACTGTAGAAAACCTGCCAGACAGTCCTATGCGAGCAAGACAATCACTCTTGCCTCAAGTGGGACTACCCCCGTCCAAACCCATGCAAGCGTGGAACACGGACGTTAAACGTTGATGATGATGATGATGATGATATATATATATATATATATATATATATATATATATGTATATATATATATATATGTATATATATATGTATATATATATATATATATATATATATATATATATATATATGTATATATATATATATATGTATCATCATCATCAACGTTTAACGTCCGTGTTCCACGCTTGCATGGGTTTGGACGGGGGTTTTCCCACTTGAGGCAAGAGTGATTGTCTTGCTCGCATAGGACTGTCTGGCGGGTTTTCTACAGCTGGATGCCCTTCC
>OZ024740.1:141355006-141360006 GCA_964016885.1 Eledone cirrhosa | reverse complement strand
TGTTCGTATGCAGGCATCGTACAACCTGCCTTTCATTTTTAGGGAGAACCCTTTAGCAGCTAATAGTGGTATAAGCTCTCTGAACTTTTTCCAACCAGTTCTGACTCTAGCTACAGTACTTTCAGAGCACCCTCCCCCACTGCTGATTTTATCGCCCAGGTAACGGAAGCTGTCCACTATTTCTATAGAACCCTCTGCGCAATTGAAAGAGCTAGTATTTTGTGGGCACTTGCTGCTACTTATTGCACCAGAACACCGGCCACATGTAAAGTCTATGTTCTTAGTTAGCTTACCTGTGATCCCACTACATCTTTTATGCACCCATACTTTGCATTTAGGACTTAAGATGGAGTTTCTACCTACGCCTTTCCTACATACCGAGCACGACCATTTCCCAGAAGGGACCGCCGCCTTGTTTTCTTTCCTACAAACTAGAACTTTGGTCTTAGCCAGGTTAATTTTAAGTCCTTTTGACTCTAGGCCGTGCTTCCATGTTTGGAATTTCTTCTCTAGCTCGGCCATTGATTCCGCTATGAGTGTCAGGTCGTCTGCGTATAGGAGTTCCCATGGGCAGCCTGTCTTGAACTCCTCTGTTATAGCCTGAAGGGCAATAATAAATAGTAGGGGGCTGAGAACAGAGCCCTGATGGACGCCAACTTTTACGCTAAACTCTTCACTATATTCGTTGTTAATTCTAACCTTGCTGACTGTTTCTTTATACATGGCTTGTATAGCCCTCACAAGCCATTCGTCAACGCCTAGTTTTCTAAGAGCCCACCAGATAATGGAGCGGGGGACTCTGTCGAAGGCTTTCTCCAGGTCGACAAAAGCTAAGTAGAGGGGTTTACCTTTAGCTAGGTACTTCTCCTGTAGTTGTCGTACTATGAAAAGAGCGTCTGTGGTGCTTTTGCCTGACACAAACCCGAACTGCATTTCATCTAGATCAATTCTCTCTCTGATTAGTTGCGCTATTACTTTTTCCGTGACCTTCATGACCTGGTCGATTAATTTAATGCCTCTATAGTTACTCCTATCTAGGGCGTCTCCTTTACCCTTATAACAGTTAACGATGATGCTGCTATGCCAGTCCTTCGGAACAACCCCATTCTGTACGACTTGGTTAACTATGCGGGTGACCATGGTGTGTCCCACCGTGCCAGATGCCTTCAGCATCTCAGCAACTATTTCCGAAGGCCCAGCCGCCTTACCAGTCTTCATATCCTTGATTGCCTTACTTATTATACTCCCCTCGACTAACACTGCTGGTCCCTCTATCGGGTCGATAAGGGGGAGACTGTCTTTCTCCCATTTATTCTCCTCATTTAGTAGCCTTTCATAGTGACACTTCCAAGCTACCTTCTTATCAGTGTCAGTGATGGCAAGTATGCCATCATCGTTAAGTACACACTTCTCCCCGACAATATCACGGTTTTCCTTGACGCATTGCCTGGCAATCCTGAACACCTCACGTTTTTGGTCATCGCGTTGTAGAACATGCTTGAACTTTCTTTCCTCAGCTTCCCTTCTTGCTAAGTACACTTCTCTCCTAGCTTCCCTCCTGGCCACTTGATAGTCTACTCTACTTCCCCCATCCCGCCATACTTTCCAAGCCTGCTTTTTGGCCTTAATTGACCCCTCCACCTTACTGTTCCACCACCATGTTACTCTCCTCCTGCCTACAGGCCTGCTCCAGCCACAGACTTCGTCTGTCGCCAACAGCAGGTTTGCTTTCAGAAATTTCCACTGTCCCTCTATATTGTCCGATTCTAGATGCTCTTCCTTACTGTCGAAAGCATCAAGTAATATGCTTTGAAATTTATTTCTGGCTGTGGGGTCCTTTAGTTTCCATATTTTCCTCCTGAGGATAGTCCTCTTCTGCTGTCGGGTGCGTCTCGTCCTGACTATGAGGTCGCTAATTATCAGTCTATGTTGGGAGGTGCATTCTTCATGGGGGAGGGATTTAGTGTTTACAACAGACACTCTGTCACGTCTTCTGGTAAGGATATAATCTACCTGGCTTGTGTGTTCCCCGGATCTATAGGTAATCAGGTGATTGTCACGTTTTTTGAAGTTAGTGTTACAGATAGTTAGGTTATTTGCATCACAGTATTCCAGAATTCTGGAGCCTTCCTCATTTCTAGTACCAAACCCATAGCCTCCATGGATTTCGTCATAGCCGTCACAATGTTGTCCAACGTGACCATTTAGGTCGCCTGCAATAATTATATAGTCACTGTCAGATATTTGGGAGGTAGTTAGCAACAGTGTCTCATAGAATCTGTCTTTTATAGTGCCGGGCAGTCCGGATTGGGGTGCGTACGCAGATATTACTGTCACCGTAGTTCTATTGAGGACAAGTCTTATTTTAATTATTCTGTATATGTATATATATGTATATATATGTATATGTATATATATGTATATATATATATATATATATATATATATGTATATATATATATATATATATGTATATATATATATATATGTATATATATATGTATATATATATGTATATATATGTATATATATATGTATATATATATGTATATATATATGTATATATATATGTAGCATACTATAAACTTTAGCCACGTCACTCCAGGGCGACCGGCTGAAGTTGAAGGAACAGAATAGCAGTCGCCCTCGGGTCCCCGATTTTCAGCCCCATGATGATATCACCGGATTCATACGGAACCCGGTCATTGAAATGATCATAGTATAATAAACCTTTCAAGGATTTACACAAATTTATTTCATTATATATATATATGTATATATATATATATATATGTATATATATATATATGTATATATGTATATATATATATATATATATATATATATATATATATATGTATATATGTATATCATCTTCATCATAATCATCATCAACGTATAACGTCCGTGTTCCACGCTTGCATGGGTTTGGACGGGGGTAGTCCCACTTGAGGCAAGAGTGATTGTCTTGCTCGCATAGGACTGTCTGGCAGGTTTTCTACAGTTGGATGCCCTTCCTAACACCAACCACATTTACAGTGTGGGTCTGGGAGGTTTTTACCGTGTTGCCTACACGGCCACATTACAGCGTGGACTGTGTGTTTTTTTGTCGTGACACCTACACGATCTCATTTGTTTCGGCCTGGATGGTGTGGCACCAACACAACTTTACATAGAACGGGGTGGCGGTCTGCCTATTCCGTGGCTACCGTCTATCTTTATTGCCCTGCACTTTGTTATACAGCTATCGACTTTCATGCGCATCACGTGTCCATACCAACGTAGCCTTCTCTCGAGTAAACAACATCTGATCCCTCTTATTTCTAATTTTTTCCTTAGTTCGTTTATGCTTTGCCGTTCACGTATATTACTGTTACACATCCAGCGGAGCATGCAAGCTTCGTTCTTCTCTAGTCTGCGTATATCCTCTGCACACAATGCCCAGGTCTCACTGCCATGCAACATTGCTGTTCGTATGCAGGCATCGTACAACCTGCCTTTCATTTTTAGGGAGAACCCTTTAGCAGCTAATAGTGGTATAAGCTCTCTGAACTTTTTCCAACCAGTTCTGGCTCTAGCTACTGTACTTTCAGAGCACCCTCCCCCACTGCTGATTTTATCACCCAGGTAACGGAAACTGTCCACTATTTCTATAGAACCCTCTGCGCAATTGAAAGAGCTAGTATTTTGTGGGCACTTGTTGCTACTTATTGCACCAGAGCACCGGCCACATGTAAAATCTATGTTCTTAGTTAGCTTACCTGTGATCCTACTACATCTTTTATGCACCCATACTTTGCATTTAGGACATAAAATGGAGTTTCTACCTACGCCTTTCCTACACACCGAGCACGACCATTTCCCAGAAGGGACCGCCGCCTTATTTTCTTTCCTACAAACTAGAACTTTAGTCTTAGCCAGGTTAATTTTAAGGCCTTTTGATACTAGGCCGTGCTTCCATGTTTGGAATTTCTTCTCTAGCTCGGCCATTGATTCCGCTATGAGTGTCAGGTCGTCTGCGTATAGGAGTTCCCATGGGCAGCCGGTCTTGAACTCCTCTGTTATAGCCTGAAGGGCAATAATAAATAGTAGGGGGCTGAGAACAGAGCCCTGATGGACGCCAACTTTTACGCTAAACTCTTCACTATATTCATTGTTAATTCTAACCTTGCTGACTGTTTCTTTATACATGGCTTGTATAGCTCTCACAAGCCATTCGTCAACGCCTAGTTTTCTAAGAGCCCACCAGATAATGGAGCGGGGGACTCTGTCGAAGGCTTTCTCCTAGTCGACAAAAGCTAAGTAGAGGGGTTTACCTTTAGCTAGGTACTTCTCCTGTAGTTGTCGTACAATGAAAAGAGCGTCTGTGGTACTTTTGCCTGACACAAACCCGAACTGCATTTCATCTAGGTCAATTCTCTGTCTGATTAGTTGTGCTATTACTTTTTCCGTGACCTTCATGACCTGGTCGATTAATTTAATGCCTCTATAGTTACTCCTATCTAGGGCGTCTCCTTTACCCTTATAACAGTTAACGATGATGCTGCTATGCCAGTCCTTCGGAACAACCCCATTCTGTACGACTTGGTTAACTATGCGGGTGACCATGGTGTGTCCCACCGTGCCAGATGCCTTCAGCATCTCAGCAACTATTTCCGAAGGCCCAGCCGCCTTACCCGTCTTCATATCCTTGATTGCCTTACTTATTATACTCCCCTCGACTAACACTGCTGGTCCCTCTATTGGGTCGATATGGGGGAGACTGTCTTTCTCCCATTTATTCTCCTCATTTAGTAGCCTTTCATAGTGACACTTCCAAGCTACCTTCTTATCAGCGTCGGTGATGGCAAGTATGCCATCATCGTTAAGTACACACTTCTCCCCGACAATATTACGGTTTTCCTTGACGAATTGCCTAGCAATCCTGAACACCTCACGTTTTTGGTCATCGCGTTGTAGAACATGCTTGAACTTTCTTTCCTCAGCTTCCCTTCTTGCTA
>OZ024740.1:141345006-141347506 GCA_964016885.1 Eledone cirrhosa | reverse complement strand
GTGGATGGGGTGGGGGTTGTGGTGGTGGGACGGGGTGTATTTTGTTAGAGATGCCTACTGGCAAGGCGGGTCTTCTCTATTACTGAGTACCGCCAAAGGTCTCGGTCCAGTGACATTGTCTTGGTGAGGTGTAAGTGTGTGAGGTCGGTGTTTATCAGCTCGTCCCAGGTTTTTCTGGGTCTGCCTATTCCGTGGCTACCGTCTATCTTTATTGCCCTGCACTTTGTTATACAGCTATCATCCTTCATGCGCATCACGTGACCATACCAACGTAGCCTTCTCTCTAGTAAACAACATCTGATCCCTCTTATTTCTAATTTTTTCCTTAGTTCGTTTATGCTTTGTCGTTCACGTATATTACTATTACACTTCCAGCGGAGCATGCAAGCTTCGTTTCTCTCTAGTCTGCGTATATCCTCTGCACACAATGCCCAGGTCTCACTGCCATGCAACATTGCTGTTCGTATGCAGGTATCGTACAGCCTGCCTTTCATTTTTAGGGAGAACCCTTTAGCGGCTAATACTGGTATAAGCTCTCTGAACTTTTTCCACCCAGTTCTGACTCTAGCTACTGTACTTTCAGAGCACCCTCCCCCACTGCTGATTTTGTCACCCAGGTAACGGAAGCTGTCCACTATTTCTATAGAACCCTCTGCGCAGTTGAAAGAGCTAGTATTTTGTGGGCACTTGCTGCTACTTATATCCCCAGAACACCGGCCACATGTAAAATCTATGTTCTTAGTTAAATTACCTGTGATCCCACTACATCTTTTATGCACCCAAACTTTGCATTTGGGACACAAAATGGAATTTCTACCTACGCCTTTCCTACACTCTGCGCATGGCCACTTCCCGAAGGGGACCGCCGCCTTATTTTCTTTCTTACAAACTAGAACTTTAGTGTTAGCTAGGTTAATTTTAAGGCCTTTTGATTCTAGGCCGTGCTTCCATGTTTGGAATTTCTTCTCTAGCTCAGCCATTGATTCCGCTATGAGCATTAGATCATCTGCGTATAGGAGTTCCCATGGGCAGCCGGTCTTGAACTCCACTGTTATAGCCTGGAGGGCAATAATAAATAGTAGGGGGCTAAGAACAGAGGCCTGATGAACACCAACTTTTACACTAAACTCTTCACTATATTCGTTGTTAATTCTAACCTTGCTAACTGTTTCTTTATACATGGCTTGTATAGCTCTCACAAGCCATTCATCAACACCTAGTTTTCTAAGAGCCCACCAGATAATGGAACGGGGGACTCTGTCGAAGGCCTTCTCCAAGTCGACGAAAGCTAAGTATAGGGGTTTACTTTTAGCTAGGTACTTCTCCTGTAGTTGTCGTACAATGAAAAGAGCGTCTGTGGTACTTTTTCCTGACACAAACCCGAACTGCATTTCATCTAGATCAATTCGCTCTCTGATTAGTTGCGCTATAACTTTTTCCGTGACCTTCATGACCTGGTCGATTAATTTAATGCCTCTATAGTTACTCCTATCTAGGGCATCTCCTTTACCCTTATAACAGTTAACGATAATGCTGCTGCGCCAGTCCTTCGGAACAACCCCATTCTGTATGACTTGGTTGACTATCCGGGTGACCATGGTGTGTCCCACCGTACCAGATGCCTTCAGCATCTCGGCAACTATTTCCGAAGGCCCAGCCGCCTTGCCTGTCTTCATATCTTTGATTGCCTTACTTATTATACTACCCTCGACTAACACTGCTGGTCCCTCTATTGGGTCGATGTGGGGGAGACTGTCTTTCTCACATTTATTCTCCTCATTTAGTAGCCTTTCATAGTGACACTTCCAAGCTACCTTCTTATCGGCGTCGGTCATGGCAAGTATGCCGTCATCGTTAAGTACACACTTCTCCCCGACAATATCACTGTTTTCCTTGACACATTGCCTAGCAATCCTGAACACCTCACGTTTTTGGTCATCGCGTTGTAGAACATGCTTGAACTTTCTTTCCTCTGCTTCCCTTCTTGCGAAGTACACTTGTCTCCTAGCTTCCCTCCTGGCCACTTGATAGTCTTCTCTGCTTCCCCCATCCCGCCATGCTTTCCAAGCCTGCTTTTTGACCTTAATTGACCCCTCCACCTTACTGTTCCACCACCATGTTACTCTCCTCCTGCCTACAGGCCTGCTCCAGCCACAGACTTCGTCTGCCGCCGTCAGCAGGTTTGCTTTCAGAAATTCCCACTCTCCCTCTATATTGTCCGACTCTAAATGTTCTTCCTCACTGTCGAAAGCATCAAGTAATATGCTTTGGAATTTATTTTTGGCTGTGGGGT
The DNA here is from genome assembly GCA_964016885.1 of Eledone cirrhosa. Classification (NCBI taxonomy): domain Eukaryota; kingdom Metazoa; phylum Mollusca; class Cephalopoda; order Octopoda; family Eledonidae; genus Eledone; species Eledone cirrhosa. The sequence goes on along the minus strand of OZ024740.1, from coordinate 141,345,213 downwards.
CCTTTAGCTTCCATATTTTTCTCCTGAGGATAGTCCTCTTCTGTTGTCTAGTACGTCTCGTCCTGACTATTAGGTCGCTAATTATCAGTCTATGTTGGGAAGTGCATTCTTCATGGGGGAGGGATTTAGTGTTTACGACAGTCACTTTGTCACGTCTTCTGGTAAGGATATAATCTACCTGGCTAGTATGTTCCCCTGATCTGTAGG